>JAECUM010032083.1:0-23645 GCA_016617855.1 Megalonaias nervosa
AAACGACATCAGTCGAACACTGAGCAGATCGACCGCCAAATATCGGATACGACGTGTAGAAGTGAAAACATTCACCATTGCTGCTGGACTCCGATCCAAGATCGAAGATCATCTGTTCCAAGGACAGTTACCCAAACGTTTAATCGTTGGTATCGTCAGTAATGCAGCCTTCAACGGAGCCCACGATCAAAATCCTTTCTAGTTTAAGCACTACAGAGTGTCCAAAATTGAAGTCAGTCGCGATGGCAAGACTTTGTGTACCAGACCCTTCGAACCTAACTTTGCCCAGAAGAATTACTTGAGATCGTACTTGTCCCTGTACGAAGTTACGGGGCAACTAGGAACCAACACCAGTCACGGTATTTCGTACGAAGATTATGTCGGAGGTTACACTTTGTGGGCCTTTGATTTCACTCCAGACCAAGGCAGCGACGAGGGACATTCCACCCTATAAAATCCGGTCAACTGCGTGTGGAACTTCAGTTTGCAGACGCTCTCAGTGAGACGGTCAACGTCATCCTGTATGCTGAATTCGATAATAACATAGAAATCAACAGTGTGAGAGAAGTCATTCTAGACTATTAGACACAATGGAAGACTCCTATCCCTCTTTAAACAATGGAGAATCTTTGGACATGGAATGGGAGGATAGCGTGAAAACAGAACCCCAAGACGAAGTCAAAGAGGACGAGGTAGTCGTCAAGTCCAGATGGTCAGAACAAGAACAACATTTAGTGTCCTGTTTTGCTAAACACCTAGCGAATACCATTACGGAATTGTCCAAGAAATGTTGTTACGGATGTCAAAACGATCATCCCAGTCAAATTCAACACGATAAATGTATGATGATGAGTCAAGAAGAAAAATTGGACGAGTATCTGGACGACGCTTGGAGTCTCATCTCAGAAGAAACCGTGTTGCATGAGTGGTATAAAGGCTTGCATGATCATTCCTGTCCTCCACTGACTACTCTAGAGATCTATCGCATCGAAGCTCTCTTAGCCCAGAGTGCGGAGACAAGGCAAAGAAACGGATACTTGACAGATCGTTTCAAAAAAAAAGTCAGAATTGAATTGATGACTTATCATTACCTGTGAAAAAAAAAACAAAAACAACACAACAGAACATGGATACCTGGGAACTTTATTACCTTTTGAACAATAGTTCGTATACTGCTTCTTGGAATCCTGTCGTGTGCGCTAAAGATGAACTACCTCATCGCAAACCTCAAGACCATCAAGCTTATGTCATCAACACGGACGAAAGTCATCTTCCAGGCACTCACTGGGTTGCCGTCTACTTCCCTCAAGAGAATTGTGTGGAATATTTTGATTCGTATGGATTACCCCTTTGGAAGACGATATCATTGACTTTATGAGAAGAAATGCCCAGACGACACGATACAATAATGTGAAATTACAAGGCACAGATTCCATTGTGTGTGGACAATATTGTGTATATTTTCTTCATCAACGCAGTCTTGGATATCCTTTAGAACATTTAGTGACTTATTTTGATCGTCACTCTTCTAGAAACGATGAGAAAATAGATCGATGGTTTTGTGACCATTATAGTTATCTTTTGTCTTTAGCTAGGAAACGTAGTGTACATCAATGGCCTCATGACTTCCATCAATGGAAATCTCACATGATTTCACAACGTTGTCAACCTTGTCAAAAATAATTTGTTTGATGTTACTTGTTACTTGTGACTTATGACTTGTTACTTGTTACTTGAATAAAAAAATGTTGTGTTTTGAAAAAAATGTGTCTGTCGTTTGTTTTCAAAAAAACACTGTGAATATATGCTCTTTGACTTCTTTCTATCCCTCATCATGACATTCGCTATCATAGCGTTCCGACACTAAAACCGAGTAGGGATGTTTCCTATCGCGTCCGCGTTTGAACCATATAAAGCGGGTGGGTCTCCAGTCTGACCATTCACTGTTGACTCGTCAACCTATGAAGATGCCTTCCAGACTAGCCCAGCTGAACGAAGCTTACGTCAATTTACATCGTGTCAGGCTAAACCTGATACCGAAGCCTGAAGAAATAGAGAATGTTAGGATGCTCTCCACAGTCCAAGGTCTGATAGAAGAGATGTTTAGAGAGGAAATTAAAAAAGAACAAGAAGAATGGACTGAGAAATACAGACTTCAGAAGAAGCAGAGAGAAGAACAACAACAGCAGCAGCAGCAGCAGCAGCAGCAGCAGCAGCAAGAACCAGACAGAGGTTTTGTGGACTGTCGAGTAGACACCAAAGAATTCTCTTTCTCTTTTCGCAGAAGCAGACCGTATCCAATAGGAAAGCCTACTGCCAGACGGGGACGCAATCTTAGACAGTAAAAAAAGATTGCCATTACTTCCGTGAACACAAAAAAAACAGCCCTTTTCAGGGCTACCCAATACTCTCGAAAAGACATACTCATTCAATTTGCCAAAATTTGTCATTAGAAAATAGAAGTGTGTCTATAAGCACTTCGTTTCTTTTGTCAGTAAAACAAAATATTTGTGTGTTTGTATGTTTACAAAAAAAATAGAAGTGTGCCTATAAGCACTTCGTTTCTCTGTCTTGTCCAATTGTGTCTGTCTGTGTTTGTAAGTAAAAAGTCAACGTGAGTGCTTCTTTTAAGTCCGCGTGTTACATGTGATGGTAAATTTGAGTGCTAGGGAATGTTTACTTTCACGTCCGTGCTACAAGTATATAAATCGGTACGATCGTCAGTCTGGTTACCCACGTTGACGTAGCAGCTGAAACAACATGAGTAGACTCACAAAACTAATAGAACTCCAGATGCACCTGGAGCATGCCAGGCGTCTCCTGGATGAACTGACTATGGAGGCGCTTGCAGAAAGTGACAAACTTAAGGAAGAGGAGGAGAAGAAGAAGAAAGAAGAGGAGAAGGAAAAGAAGCGAGGGATACTACCTCACCTATTCCTTAGGCCTCAATGTGAGGTCAAACCTGAGGTGAGGACAACAATGCCTCCACAACCAGTAGCAGTACGGCAAACTGTGCCAAGAGTCACTGTCCTCCAAACAGAAAACTGGGAGGAGGAATTAGAAAGACAGAGGCAAGAGTGGGAGCCTCGACGTCAGCATCCCAGGGTGCTAAATAGAAGAAGAAGGGAACAAGTATTCACTATCCCTCAAACTGAGGAGTGGGATAGTGAAGCAAATCAACCTCCCTCTGCGCTCCCAACCACACGCATCAATTGGGAGCAGGATTGGAGCCGGCGATGCGTGTGTGGTGCCCGCCCTGGGAGATGTCACCATTAGCCAGGTGCATCTGAAGTTTAAAAAAACAGCCCTTCTCAGGGCTAACCAGATCTCTAGAAAAGAGAACCTATTCAATTTGCCAATTCGTGTGAATGTAGTGTAGTGTGACTATAAACACTCACTCTTTACTGATGTGTGTGTGTGTGTGTGTGTGTGTGTGTGTGTGTGTGTGTGTGTGTTTGCATGCGCGTTTGTTGGTGTGAATAGTATATGGGGGTGTGTTTTTCTTCTCTTCCTTCGTTGGTGTGATAGTATATTGTGTGTTTTATGCTTGCTCGTTCGTTGGTGAGGATAGTATAGTGTGTGTTTTATGCTTGCTCGTTCGTTGGTGTGGATAGTATATAATATGTTTTTTCTCATCCCGATTGTGTGGATGGTATGTTTGTGTGTTTTATGCTTGCTCGTTCGTTGGTGAAGATAGTATATTGTGTGTTTTATGCTTGCTCGTTCGTTGGTGAGGATAGTATATAATATGTTTTTTCTCATCCCGATTGTGTGGATGGTATGTTTGTGTGTTTTATGCTTGCTCGTTCGTTGGTGAGGATAGTATATTGTGTGTTTTATGCTTGCTCGTTCGTTGGTGAGGATAGTATAATGTGTGTTTTATGCTTGCTCGTTCGTTGGTGAGGATAGTATAGTGTGTGTTTTATGCTTGCTCGTTCGTTGGTGAGGATAGTATATGGTGTGTTTTATGCTTGCTCGTTCGTTGGTGAGATAGTATAGTGTGTGTTTTATGCTTGCTCGTTCGTTGGTGAGGATAGTATAGTGTGTGTTTTATGCTTGCTCGTTCGTTGGTGAGGATAGTATATAATATATTTTTTTCTCATCCCGATTGTGTGGATGGTATGTTTGTGTGTTTTATGCTTGCTCGTTCGTTGGTGAGGATAGTATATTGTGTGTGTTTTATGCTTGCTAGTTCGTTGGTGTGGATAGTATAGTGTGTGTTTTATGCTTGCTCGTTCGTTGGTGTGGATAGTATATCATATGTGAAGTGAGTGTAAGGCATGTTTTCCTTCACGTCCGTGCTTGAAGTATATAAAAGCATAGCGTTCGTCATTCGCGCCATTCTACACAGAATAAAAAGGAACAGAAAAATGGATTTAATCAACAAATTAAGAGATAGTTGGTGCTGGATGGTAGATGCAGTCTATGTAGTGGAAAAACTTCAAAAGGAGTGGAGGTTTGAAGTCAGCCTAGACTTTATGGCGAGACTCAAAGCAGCAAGTTATCATTTGCAAATGATAATAATGGAAGAAGCGGATAAGTTGAGAGGTTTCAACTATCCAAAATATGTGAGAGTAGGAACCTTGAAGGAGATTTTGGATATTGTAGTTGAATTGGAATCTTTTTTGGAAGGTATCTTCTCTTTAACAGAATGGCCTTTTGTCAAAAAAGGCTTAGACAATATCAAGAAAGCGGAAGACCTAATGAGAAAAGTACTGGAAGAAGAAGTAAAGAAGATCAAGGAAACGTGGAAGAAAGAAAGAAAGGACAAAAAAAACAAAAAAAAGAAAGAAGAGTTTGAGAAACTAAATCAGAACTGGATGAAAATCCAACAAAAATTCAGAGCTCTCGGACATCCTGACTGGATGCCCGAAGAAGAAAAGAAGAAAGGAATTATTCAAAAAGTCAGGACATGGTGGAAGAACTGGAGAAGATAAAAGAAGAAGAACCCAAAGGCCCTTTTCAGGGCCACTTCCAATGCCTCGAAAAGATCTTAATTTTCATTTTATCTCCACCCTAAACGAATATATATAAAACCCTTCCTCTACTAAAAAACACGAACGCTCTTGATTCGTGTTTGTCTATAACCCTCTCTCAGGTAGCCTGACGTCACAGTACTTCTCTTTTTGCTACATTGTTACCAGTATGACGTCATGCCACCTGGCGCTTATCGCTCTACAAACCCACAGTCTCCTAGTAGCCGCTCTACCAAATTTCCATTGACGCTATACAGGCCAGGGTGTTCTAGTCCCTCTACCCATTTTTCCATTGACGCTATACAGGCCCAGGGTGTTCTAGTCCCTCTACCCCATTTTTCCATTGACGCTATACAGGCCCAGGGTGAGATTTTATTTCTTGAGGCTATACTGGCCCAGGGTGAGATTTTATTTCTTGAGGCTATACTGGCCCAGGGTGAGATTTTATTTCTTGAGGCTATACTGGCCCAGGGTGTTGACCTACTTTCTTGAGGCTATACTGGCCCAGGGGGGGTCTGTAATGCTAATTCCCATTGAGGCTACGGTAACCCACTATACTACTGATAAAGAGATTCAAGCTAAGAATGAGGTTGATAGTTATATTATTGATAAAATCTGGAAGAATCAAACGATCATAAACGATTATAATAATCTGAATAGACCAGCGCGGAAGAATAAGAGACGTCGTCGAAGATAAATAATCATCAGATTAATAATATATCATGGACTGTGGATTCATATAATAATATTGTGAAATACCATAATACTAACAAATACGGATGTTGTCAAATTTGAAGAGTATTACTTTCATTAATGTGCGATAATATTTACTGCGATGATTATTTAACCCCGCACAAGCATTGCGTTAACTGCAATAATAGTTTTATCAAGCACGGAGAAAATCATTTATGTCAAGATTGCAGATCATGGACCAAATATCTATACTGGTTGATGAATATATTTTACTTTTAGCTATCTGGTTCAGCATTATTATTTTCTTCTTCTAATAATTCTTGTTTATATCTTTCTTCACGATTATCAAATTTTATTCTTTCTTGTTTAGATAATTTAATTTGCTTTAATTATAAATATTTATTAGGTTAATCTGAGACTAGAGGCGATGCTTCTAAGCGATGCTTCTAAGCGATGCTTCTGATACAATATTGATTTTGATATGGCGAAACACCACATTTCATTATATTATTATAGAAAATGTTGAGATTCGCCAGTGTCGATTTTGATATGGCGAAACACCACATTTCATTATATTATTATAGAAAATGTTGAGATTCGCCAGTGTCGATTTTGATATGGCGAAACACCACATTTCATTATTTATGCTAGGAAAATTAGTGAATCTACATCTTATGATATAATGTCGATTTTTGATAATCTGTTAATCGTTGAACCACCCATTAACGCTCCATACGTGAAACTTCAACATAGTAGTTCTTGGATCTACCGCGATGATATCATTACCGCGGTATTCACATATCATGATATAATGTTGATAATATGATGGCAATTCACCACTTTCATTATATTATTATAGAAAATGTGGCGAAATGCCACTTGTGATATTTTTGATAGTAGAAACTTTATTTCTGTTAATCATTAAACCAACTATTAACGCTCCATACGTGAAACTTCAACATAGTAGTTCTTGGATCTATCGCGATGATATCATTACCGCCAGGATTTTCTTGTCGCGTATCGATGAAATCTTTCCAACGAGGATCATCAACGAAGTCTGATTTAGGCCACACGGGATAAGTAACTGTGTAGTCTGATCTTGCTGCGTGTTCTTTATTGTCTGCGGATAATGATGCACCAAAACCTTTATATATCGTTTTGATTTTTTCAAGGATGTTCTTGACAGTTAATTTATTAGACCAGATTCTCGTTTCAGGAAAGATGCTTGACCAGTTACTAATCAGATTATTATATTCACGCATGATATCAGGATCGTCGATCATGTTCTTAATGCGCGTTCTAAGATCTGGTCCTGATACAGATATTGATGTTACCATTATATCGTCAGACACGATATCTGGTAAATTCAACGCGGTTAGAAACTTCCTTATTATCGTTAGTTTTTCTTTAGGACTAATTTTATCCGATCGAAATACTTCTCTCGCGGTTGCGTTGCCATTATTAAATTTATCAACGATGATTCGCTGAGCTCGTCTCATCTGTGTTGAGTTTTTATACAAGTGTTCTATCTGCGAGGCTGGCAATAAGCTAACATCACATTGACACATATAACTAAGGAACGATTTCTTTGCTTGATATGGTTCTAGATTTGTATTAGGATCGTATTTGTAATACTGAGGAAGTTCTTTGTAATTTGGATCGTCATCAAGAAGCATCGCTTCTAGAGACTTCGCTTCTGATTGTTTGATTCGCTCACCTAACGATGTCTTTAGAAATTCATCGACATTAGGATCGTTATCATAATCGATTTTATTATCAGTATTGTTTTTTCTCAACCACGTCTCGTAATCATCTACATGTGATTCTATTATTTCATAGCCTGTATTTTTCATCGCATCAATCAATCGCGGCGTGAAGTACATAATGGAATTATTCTCGTCGATGATGTCACTGATATAAGCGAATCCGAATCCAGTCTGTAGATCTTCAGCGTTTGGAATTCTATATAATTTTGTGTCGTTGTCGATTAGTCTTTCTCGATCTACTATCACCTTCTCGATGGATTCGCGATATATCGGTAGTTTACGAGAGTGTTGTTTTCTCGTTGATGAATAATGAATCTCATTAACGCAACGGAATCTGTGGATAGCCTGCTTGGTCGCTTCAACAGATCCTAGTTCTTCTGAGAACACGTACATAATCTTGAATCGTTCATCAACGATACTAACTCCCGCTTCGAGAGTATGGTTGCTGATAACAACATCGATGTCATCGAACGCGTGATTGATATCGTTGAAGTCAGATTTCTTTTGAGCAGGGTCTGTATCGGCGTGATAATATCTCACACGATATCCTAGATGTTGAATGAATTTAGCTAAACCCTCAACGGAATAATCGGTCCTTTGTTTATTGTGTGTGAATACGGCGATTTTAGAATCACTAGTGTTTTCTTTTAATCGTTCTAGAAGCGAGGTTAGATTATTCTCGTGGGAAAGTTCGATGTGAAATTTCTTTTCATGATCGGGTTTGCAATCGTTAATGATAAATTTCATAGATGAACGTCCTAGCTTATCGCGGAATAATATCAAATCATCATCGTTAGCATCTGCGTCGAGAACGATTAATCGTTTACATATCGTTACTAATCCTATAAATTTATTCCATCGTTCTTTGCTGTGTTTGGCTGAATGAAATTGTTGTCTGCGGATGCCATGCCATTCGTCTACGATAATCACATCTGGTACTCCACGGATTCTATGTAGAGATTCCCATTGCACAACAACCCGACGTCTATCTCCAGGATTGAATGTAATACAACCATCAATATCCATGTAACTCTCGATATTATAATCGGATTTGATTTTCTCGGTAAATGTTTTTCTATACGATAATGCTAGCACGGACTGATCATCTCTTAATGATCTCCATGCTGATTCGGATTTCCCCATTCCACATGCGGATCCATCGATATAATCTTCGTCGTGAATAACTCTACAACCTGGTCCTGATTCGTGTGTCGGTAACGCCGTGTATGTGTAATCGGCGTTTCTGGTAAATAGATATCCGGGGTAACGAAATCTACGTCTCGCGTCGATCAGATATTTTATATATCTTTTATCTTTTTTGTTTTGTGTTTCATTAGTGATTGGCAGTTGTAATTGTTTCCCAGTCGATCTAGGGCAGCAGATAGAATAATAATCATCGTTGATATACACGAGACAATTATCGCATTTATCTTCAACGTAGTCACGTATCTCATCATATCCGTGCCTGCGTTCACAGATATTACACATGTGACCTGGTTCTCTCGATATAGTAAATCTATTTCCGCTAACACTAATAACGTCGACGAGCTGATCGGGTTTGCCAGTAAGTACCTTAGATATCTTAGCTATATCCGCTGGTGGAATTTCATCGCAGATAGATGCAACGCGATCAGGTTTGCTAGTATGAACTTCGGCGACAATAATATTCTCAACGCGATCAGGTTGAATACAGGTTGGACAGACTAGCAACGTAGAAGCAAAGAAATTCTGTTTCTGGAGATGTGAAATTAATTTTTTGCATAATGTTTGTTTACCCGGTTTGTAAGATCGCGTGTTATTTAACTTAATGCTATGAAGACCAGCTTGTCGATCGACTTTCCAGTCGGGATTCTTCTTATCATATGCACGATTCGTTAAATCTCGTTGTTGATCAAATGTTACTGGCGCTGATTTACAAAGAACGTGATAACCACTGTTAGTTTCAAACAAGAATATCTGCTCGCGATCGCAATTACACAATTCGGAGAAATAATCGATAATGTCGCTAGTATCGATTAGTTCGTCGGTTGGTATTATGCTGTTAGTTTTTTCACATACGTACTTGGTGTCTAGGTCAAACACCGGATATCTAAGTCTGAATTTGGGAATTATTTCTGTTACCGAGGATTCGTTGATAAAATTATTAGCGAACCCGTTAAATTCTTTATCATCTGAGAACACGTAGAATTTATTAAAATGTTGAATAATTATTCCCCGCTTGTAAATATTAGATTCATCACTAAGACTTTCTATAGCATCATGTTTTGTAGTATAAACGAATGATATGGTATGTTCTGTCATAGCTATGATTATAATATATACAGAATATACTTCTAATTAAAAAATATTTAAAATATTTTTATTATATAATAATGCCATTTCAGACAGGACCTAATAACTGTCGTTGGATAGTTCAAGGATCGACTAGGACATGCGGAAAGTCGTGCATGGGAGAATACTGCGGCCATCATAGCCACATGATCAGAACAGGATCGTGAGGAAATAGACCGTGTCTGCGATGCGGTAATGGAGTGCGGGGAGAGATTCAAATTTGTACAGCGTGTGGTGGCAACAGATACAGAGTGATGTTACTTTATTATAATAAGAGGAAACCGAAATATATGCCTCATAAAGATGCTCCACCAACAGCAGCTGAGTACGTAAATCAGTACTTGTTGAGAGACTCTGGAGACAACGTCTCTAGAAACATCGCTTCTGATTCTAAAGATGTGGCAAATTCTTAACATGATATAGAGTCCATGATGTGATGTGTGAATTTACAACATTAATTATTATTATTATAGGAAATGTGGCGAATTCACAGTCCATGATGTAGTGTTGATAACATGATATAGAGTCCATGATGTGATGTGTGAATTTACAACATTATTATTATTATTATAGGAAATGTGGTGAATTCACAGTCCATGATGTAGTGTTGATTTTAATAATCTGAGGGTTTGTTATCCGCATCAGTATATTTTTTTTATAGATCGTGATGTAACTCTCTGGAGTGCATTTTAATATTTTACAAATATTTCTTATTCGCCTCGCTTCATCTATTTTCATATAATCTTCGGATAATTGCTTTTTTTCTGCTCTCGTTGATTTATTATTTTTTGATCTTCTTCAGGATCGATTATTGCAGGAAATACGTTAAAGTAATTATGTATATACTCACGAGCGGTTGGAGGATTGTCTTTGATGGAACCTCGCAATAGATTTCTGTGTTGATAATAATGTATTAATGCGCTACCATCCAGCGCTTCCGAA
Organism: Megalonaias nervosa; assembly: GCA_016617855.1. Taxonomy (NCBI): domain Eukaryota; kingdom Metazoa; phylum Mollusca; class Bivalvia; order Unionida; family Unionidae; genus Megalonaias; species Megalonaias nervosa. The sequence goes on from JAECUM010032083.1 coordinate 10,709, forward strand.
TTCTATCAGAATGATTATAATAGGCCCATCTGGAAGTGGAAAGACGCAATTATTGCTTAATCTAATAATGCGATGGCTGAAGTGGGATAAATTATATTTAGTTGCGCCATCTGTAGATGATCAGCGATGTTACGAAGTACTTAAAGATTTTAATGAAAACGCAAAATCGTTACATAAAGACAACGTCGCTGACAATGTCATAGACTTTATTACTGATATTGATGAAGCACCATCCGTAGATGATCTCAGGGCCACTGGCCCTCATGGATTCATTAATAATTTAGTAGTGTATGATGATGTTATGCTAGACAAACAATCAAATCCAGCTAGAATATTTTCACGAGGTAGACATAAAAATACAGACGTGATTTATGTTACACAGAGATATACACAAATTCCAAAAGTAATCAGAGATAATTGTAATGTTTTAGTTGTGTTCAACGGAGTTGATAATCATACACTGCAAAATATTTATTATACTTGGTGTTCAGGCGACATGGACATGAATAAATTTAAAAATTTCTTTTCAAAAGCACAAGCTGCTCCATTTGGTTTTGTAACGATAAATTTACACGATCCAAGGTCAAGATATCGCAACGGACTTGATATAATTTTTGGATAAAAATCATAACAGCAGTAGAGCTAATTTAGCTGAGTGTGGTTCTCCAGTACTCATTATTGATAATATCTATAATGGCTGTTTAATTTATAGCAGCAGTAGAGCTGTTGAAGGACATACGTATGTGACCAGATTGTGAAAAAATCTGGTCAATTAAAGAAGTTTTCATTATTAAGACAAAAATGTTTTTTTTTTAAAACCCTCGTAGGAACCCTTAATTTTCAAAAATAAGGTCTCAGGCAAGTGGTCTGTTCAGCTCTACTGCTGCTCACGGCGAGAAAGTGTTAGTGAGTTTCCATGATGCCATGGTCAATTGGTGGTGAATTCAGACTCAAACCGCATGACTGTCCCTGGATGTAGTCCCTAATAAAATCTAGTGGTGTACGTTGGTGTTGTGACTGCAGTGGCAGTATTTACGGTAGGAAATCGGTAAATTACACAATGGAATAAGCAAGAAGGGACTCGACAGATACCGTTTATGTCGCCATGGTGGCAAATGTGATGCAGTTGTACTGGCGTAATGTGCCTTGAAACCATAGATTGACTGGCCTAAGGTGGCGTAGTTAAAATAGTTCCCTGTGTTAAGGGATATTTGTAGTGTTTCTACTGCGTGAACTACTGACGGTACGGAAAGTTGATGAAGGGAAACTATGCAGACGTGCGGTTGATAGATATTTGGCAAGTTGGGAAATCTGTGGTTTTACATTGATTAGAGTAAAATTTATGTATAGAATGGACAGGTCTGACTTTCTAATTTACAACTGAATTTGTATAGAAGTCTTTGGAAAATTGGGGTAAACTTATGACTTCTAGCGGGAATCGCGCCAGGGTTTGACACCGCTCGGTCAAGCAAAGACCCCTGGCTTGTAACAATACGTTGAAGATTCTCTTTATTCGTTTATTTTCTCCATGTAGAAAAAAATGCTTAAATAATATACTGTTACGTGCCACAAAAAAAATCCAGTTATTTATAAACTTTGGAAGGGTACAATGTCACAGTTATACACAGTTTCTAAGCATTGTACTAGAATCCATCATGGAGAACTGTTTTGCAAATGTTTCGTGATCGTATTTTAGCATCTATCAAATAAAAGGAAGACAAAAAAAGAAACAAATAAAGAAAAATAAGAAAAACAAAACAAACAACAAAAACAAAACCAAAACAATTTTCTTTAATTCCTTCTGTTGCAACTGCCCCAGGCAAATACCGGAGTGTTACTCTCTTTTACATACATATTGGGAGCCGCAGTAGATTCAGCTGGTTAAGCATCAAACTTTTAAGATAAGAATTCTTTATTTCAGACTACATAGTCCATACATCTAAATTAAAATACGGATATAAAGTAAAACATTGTAAACATAAAAGAACATATATATCCTATTAGTAGTATAGTGGGTTACCGTAGCGACAATGGGAATTAGCATTACAGACCCCCCCTGGGCCAGTATAGCCCCAAGAAGTAGGTCAACACCCTGGGCCTGTATAGCGACAATGGAAAATGGAGTAGAGGGCCTAGAACACCCTGGGCCTGTATAGCGACAATGGAAAATGGAGTAGAGGGCCTAGAACACCCTGGGCCTGTATAGCGACAATGGAAATTTTGGAGAGCGGTGACTAGGAGACTGTGGGTTTGTAGAGCGATAAGCGACAGGTGGCATGACGTCACACTGGTAACAATGTAGCAAAAAGAGAAGTACTGTGACGTCAAGCTACCTGAGAGAGGGCTATAGACAAACACGAATCAAGAGCGTTCGTGTTTTTTTAGTAGAGGGAGGGTTTTATATATATTCGTTTAGGGTGGAGATAAAATGAAAATTAAGATCTTTTCGAGGCATTGGAAGTGGCCCTGAAAAGGGCCTTTGGGTTCTTCTTCTTTTATCTTCTCCAGTTCTTCCACCATGTCCTGACTTTTTGAATAATTCCTTTCTTCTTTTCTTTCTCTGGCATCCAGTCAGGATGTCCGAGAGCTCTGAATTTTTGTTGGATTTTCATCCAGTTCTGATTTAGTTTCTCAAACTCTTCTTTCTTCTTTTGGTTTTCCTTTTCCTTCCTCTCTTTTGCCCACGTCTCCTTGATCTTCTTTACTTCTTCTTCCAGTACTTTTCTCATTAGGTCTTCCGCTTTCTTGACATTTTCTAAGCCTTTTTCGACAAAAGACCATTCTGTTAAAATGAATGTGTCTTCCAAAAAACACCTTAGTTTGGTGACAACATCAAGGGTCTGCTTCAATGTGCCTACTCTGACATATTTTGGATAGTTGAAGCCTCTCAGCTTATCCGCTTCCTCCACTATTATGCCTTGTAGTTCATAACTTGCTACTTTCATACTTGTCATAAAGTCTAGGCTGACTTCAAACCTCCACTCCATTTGAAGTCTTTCGACCACATGGACTCCATCTATCATCCACCACCAACTGTCTGTCAACTTGTTAAAAAGATCCATCTTGTATTCTGTGTTGAATGGCGCGAATGACTACTACTACTAATTGGATTATAGTCGCATATGCACAATGTGCCTCGCGACTGGTTATAGCCCAAGGCTGGGCCCTCGGAGGTGTGGGAATGGTGCCACCACTGCCTGTCAGAGCCCTAGGCTGGGCCCATCGAGGTGTGAGTATTGTGCCCTCACGGCCTCCTAGGGGTTATGAGTATGGTGCCATCATAACCCCCTAGTTTGTTTTCAGTTCGTATATCCAGCAAGCAGACACGTCCGTAACGAGGAAAAGGCGGAAAGAGACCAGGGCAGCGCAGAAACGGCCCAAAGCCCCAGGGACAGCCACACAGGGAGCGGCCAAACCCGCAACCATGCGCCCCGACCTAACGGTGAGGTCGGGTTTATTTTTGCCACATCTAGTCCAGTTATTCTAATGGACTTCCTTATACCAATGTTGTGTGAGCCACTCATTCAATTGGTAAAGCTGTTGTTGAGTTTTAATTTTTGTGGATTGGGTATTATTGTTGAATTTGAATTTTGCGTACATAGTGTACTTATCCGTTTTCCGAAAGTTTAGTATGTACCAATCTGGGGAAGGTTTGCCCTTCCATGTTTAGTATCTTAATTTGGTTATTAAGTAGGTTTTGTAATTTTGACGACGTGGCGGAATCGTAAGGATCACGCTTTGTTTTGGTAGCGGACCTTCATGAACCAAACTGAAGGCCCTTGGTTTTGTCCTAACTTTATTTGAAAACCATATGAGCTGGGTACTGCAATATCTCCTTCTTGCGAGGAGTAATTGCAACTCGATATGGATGCGCTGTTTGTCCGATAGGGTTTTGTGGGGCAGCAGGTAGAGCCCCCTGGACTGCCCCTTGCCTTTGAGTTTGTCCGAACCAGGGTAACCTATGCTTGTCCGGAGGGGTTGGGGATTTGTGTGGCAGCAGGTAGACCTACCTGGACTGCCACTTGCCTTTGTTATTGTACGCTCGCTTGTCCGGGTTCCGCTGTGCTTGTCCGGGGTGTGCCATGCTTGTCCGGTGGGGATAGTTGGGGTTTTGTGGGGCAGCAGGGAGTGCGACCTGGACTGCCCCTTGCTTTGATGGTTGTCTGGCAATTGAGTTAAGTAGTCATAATCTTTTCAGATTGGCAAGTTAGGTATAATCTTTTCAGATAGGCAAGTTATCAATCTTTTCAGATTGATGTTGATAACTTCTGTAGTGGTTAGCTGCGATCGAGTGAAAATGTGCATCATTTCCCTGCACATTTTTCCTTTTCTGTTCTCGATTGCTGGTAGCCTCCAATGGTGTAGAGCGGGTGGTCCTTTGGTCCGTTCTGGCAAGTTGATGATCTTTGCTGCAGTTGTTCTGTGTAGTAGTGTCCGTCTGTATTAGTAATGTTTCCCTTTTTTTTTTTTTTTTTTTTTTTTTTTTTTTTTTTTTTTTTTTTTTTTTTTTTTTTTTTTTTTTTTTTTTTTTTTTTTTTTTTTTTTTTTTTTTTTTTTTTTTTTTTTTTTTTTTTTTTTTTTTTTTTTTTATATCAGATGCTGTTAGTTGGGTTGGTGCATTCCATGCTAAATACACATATATACACGTACATATGCATATACATACCCCTACGCATATATATTATTGTTATTGTTATAATACGGTTGATGATATTACCTACCTTTAGTAGCAAGATAAAGTTTATTGATATTGTTATAAAGTGATTGATGAAACTACCTACCTGTAATAAAAAAGTCAGGAAGAAGGGAAAGAAAATTTTATTTTTATTGTTGTAGAATGGGTGGCGATACTATCTTCCTAACCTTAACAATTATGGTTCCATTTTCGGTATTAAGAGCTTTAGTTCCTTATTGGTTTTGTTTTTGTTGCGTTTTTGACCAGTTGCTAGTTGTTGGTCAGGTGTATATGTCTTTGCGCAGTAGTCGGTTGTTGAGGTTGTCGGTTGGGTCTATATGTCTTGAAACTTGTTGATTGTTTTGAGGAATCGGATGATGTTGATGTATGTCATTTCCAAGTTCTGATTCCTCGATGGGTCCATAGTGTCAGGGTATATGTCTGGTGAGCCGATGCGTTGCTGGTATTCCTTGAATTGACTTCTTGGGGCTTGGTATTCACTGCAGCTGTTGAAGATGTGCTCCAATGTTAGAGTTTCAGTGTAATGTGGGCAGTTTTGGTTGCTGTTTTGGGCCCGCAGTAGTGTTTTTCCTGTTTTGAGTCTGTTAATTACTCTCAGTTCGTCTGGTTGTAGAGTTTTTGGTGACTTGATGGTTCTGGCTGTGAGTTTCTGTATTCGGTGAAGTTGTCTGCCCTTGGTCGAGATGTCCCATTGACGTTGCCATTTTTCATTGGTTCGTTGTCGGACTTCGCTATATAGTTCTTGCACGCTGTAGGGTATGTGTTGGATTCCGCTGAGCTGGATACTTTGCTTGGCCGCGAGGTCCGCTTTATCGTTTCCTGTCAGGTTGATGTGGGAGGGCACCCATAGAAATTCGATCTTGAACTGGTTCAATTCCAGTTGTCGTAGGATGTGTAGTGTTTCCTCTAGCATGTTGCTCCTGTTCCGTGATGATCCTGTTTCTATTGATTGTAGAACACTTAGTGAGTCAGTGATGATGACATATTGTTTGTTGTTAGTTTGGATTTTTATCCAGTTCAATGCTTGTCTTATGGCCCAAAATTCCGCACTGTAGATGGAGCATCCGTCTGGAAGCCTGGCTTCTATAGTCTGGTTGAGCTCGGGTACCACTACTGCTGCTGCCGTTCTGTTTAATTCTCGAGATTTGGATCCATCTGTGTAGATTTTGGTGTAAGAGCTGTATTGGGTTTCCAGAAGTTGGTTGATCGAGGTCAGAAGTTTCCAGGGGTTGTGTTGTTTTTGGTCCAGTGTTTTAATAACGAGGTTGATTGCGGGTTCATTGTTTCTCCATGGAGTGGGGTCCGAAAATTGACGTTGTTCGGCTTGGATTCCAGTTAGGCGCATTTCTTCCTTTAGTATGTGGGCTTTCTTGCAGGCTGGAGGGTTTGGTACAAGTTTTACTCTGAAGGTAATGTTACAGTTCTTGAATGCTGTTCTCGTTGGGTTGTTCTCTGGTTGAATGGAGTTTCTGATGGCATATCGTAGGATCTGTTCTTCTCTTCTGATGTGTAGAGGGAGATCGCCCGTTAGAATTTGAAGTTCATCAATCGATGTATTTGGTAGTTGTCCCGTGCATAGTTTGAGTGCTTTGTATTGTATGCTGTCGAGCTTGTTAAGGAGGGTCCTAGTTGCAGAATCATATATTTGACAACCGTAGTCCAGCTTTGAACGTATGAGAGCCTTGTATAACATGAGCATTGTTTGTTGATCAGCCCCCCAGGTCGTCCCCTTTAGATGTCGTAGTAAGTCGAGGTCGTTCTTGCAGTTGTTGATGAGGTCCGTGATGTGGTTTTTCCATGTAAGATGTTCGTCCAGTATCATGCCCAAGAAGTAGGTGTGTTTAACAAACTTGATGCGCGTGCCTTGTAGGTAAAGTTGCGGGTATTTTGGTGTCCGTTTGTTTGGTGGTGTAAAAAGTACCCCAACGGTTTTGTCGCTGGAAATTTTGAATCCCCAGTTCTCGGACCAGTTGGTTATGGAGTCCAAGTTCTTTTGTAGTCTGTCGATGTAGGTTGGGTTGTTGGGGTTTCCTGCTTGCCAGATTCCGCTGTCGTCCGCGAATTGTGACAGGGAGATATTGGCATCGATGTAGGTGCTGAGTGAGTTGACCATGATGTTAAAAAGTGTGGGGCTTATCACGCTTCCCTGTGGTGTGCCGTTATCTAGTATGTATGTGTTCGATAGTTTGTCACCTACTCTAACTTTGATTCGGCGTCCTGTTAGGAAGTTTTCGATCCAGCGGTGCATTCGCCCGTTAATTCCGAATTGGTTCAGTTTGGAGATGAGCCCTTTAGTCCATACCAGGTCGAATGCCTTTTCCAGATCCAAGAAGATTGCAATAAGGTGTCTATTGTTTTTATTCTTTGCATTGAAGGCCAGTTTAACGTCTGCTTCCAGTCTGATAAGTTGGTCGATTGTGGATTTGTTGTTTCGAAAACCGCTCTGATTTTCTGTCAGGAGGTTGTGCTTGTTCATGTGATGTTTTATTCTGTTTGTGATCATGGTTTCCATTATCTTGCATATCGAGTTGGTGAGGGAGATAGGTCGATAGGAGGTGGGAAGTTTGGGGTCTTTTCCGGGTTTTGGGATCGGGACAACAACAGCTTGTTTCCATTGTGTCGGTATGTTGGCTGTTTTCCATATTTGGTTCATCATGTGGATTATGATCTGTTGCATGTTGATTGGCAGCTGTTTGTAGATGATGTAGCCTAGATTGTCTTCTCCTGGTGCTGTAGATTTCTTGGGCTGTAGAGCTCTTTTCCATTCGTATATTGTGAAGTCGTCGTTTAGTGGGGAATTGTTGCTGGTGTCTTCTGTACTTTGATCGGTGAATAGGTGTGGATATCTGTGCTCGAGAAGTTGTCTTTGTGCCATGAATCTTGGTGTATGGTTAAGGTTGCTGCTAGCGTGGGCGAAGTGTTGTGCTAGCTTTTCCGCGCGTTCCTGGTCCGTCTGAGTCCCCGTTAGTTTTGGTGTTGAAGAGCATGGGGTGGCTTTGATGGCTTTGATTTTGTTCCACACTTCTTTGGTTTTAGTGCTGTGGGAAAGTGTGGAGCAGTATTCTCTCCATGATGTTTGTTTGGCCTCTCTGAGAGTAAGTTTGACTGTGGCTTCATGTTGTTTATATATATCTAGGTCTTTGGAGAGTTTGGTTCGTTTGAATCGATTGAGTGCCTTTTTCTTTTCTTGTATTGCTTGCCCGCATTCGTTGGTCCACCAGTGTAGGTGACGTTTATGTATTCTTCCACTTGTTTTTGGTATGGTTTCCTGTGCCGCTGCGTTGATTGCGTCAGTTATATTCTTGTAGTATTTGTCGATGTCAGTGTGTTGCAGGTCTTTGATGTCCTTATTGCTGAGTATTGTCTGGAACTGGTTCCAATCCGCTTGTTCCGTTTTCCATTTTTGAGGCCTACGTTGTTGTTCTGTCGGGCGCTGTATATGTACGGTTGTCTGTATCGGAAAATGGTCACTTCCCATGGTACTTTGGTTCAGCACCTCCCAGTGAGAAATGTGTGCTATATTTGGTGTTGTCATTGTGAGGTCGATCGCTGTGAGTTTTCCTGTAGCCGGGTCTATCCTAGTGGGGGTACCTGTGTTTAGTATAGTTAGTTGTTTTTCCCTAAGAAATTTATGTAGCCTTTTTCCTCTGGTGTCCGTGTGTTTGCCTCCCCATTGTATGTTGTGGGCGTTAAAATCTCCGCAGACTACGGTGTTCTTAATGTTTGGTTGAAAGATCTGTTGGAGGTAGTGCGTTGAGTCCGTGGTGTAGGTAGATGGTTCATAGATGTTATATATGTTGATTTGTCTGTGGCCTATTTGAATTCGTATCCCTTGATGTTCGACTGGGTTGTTGTCGTCGGTTATTATTTCTCCTGCTTCTGGTATCGCATTATGGATGTATGTTGCCAGTCCACCCCCTCGGTTTCCCTGCGGTCTGTGTTTGTAAAATGTGGTGTCGTATTCCTTGAGTTTTGGTAGTTTGTTGGTGTTTGATGTGAGCATTGTTTCTTGCAGGCATATTATATCCGGTTTGTCGGCTATGTTATTTAATGTTGCCTCTAATTCTGCGTGGTTTGACTGTAAGCCTCTGCAGTTCCATTGCCATATTGTTAGTGTTGATTGATGTTTGGTTCTTGTTTGGTTGGTAGTTGGTTTAGGTGCTGGCTGGGTATTTTGAGTTGGCTGTGGTTCGATCGGGTGTTGGTGTCTGTGGGTGTGGCTCTGGTTTCGGTTGGCTGGTGTCTGGTTAATCCTGTGTGGTTTGATTGTGACCGGGATATTTTCTATGTGAGTAATTTTTTGTAACAGGGACATTTGTTTTTTGGTGTCGCACCATATGATAATGTAGTTAGCCTTTGGTCGTATTATTTTGAAGTTGTCTTTATGGTGCCTTCTCAATGTTGTTGCCAGTGTCTTTGTCAATATTTTCTTGAAGTTGCTGTCTGGGCTGGAAATGTATAATGTTAAGTGTGCCGGGTGGTGTCGGGTTTTTTTGTTGCAAGTGTTATCTTGATGTTTAGGGCTGCCGATGTCACAGTTGTAATAGTTGGTTGATGCCTTGATGTTGTTTTTGGTTCTTTTGTATCCCGTAATTGTTTCCGCGGTTGCCTTGGTGTTGGGCAGCCCTGTGGTTGTTGGTGGTTGTTTAAGGGAAGGCTTCCCCGTCATTGTATGTTTTTGTTGTTGTTGTTGTTGTGGTTGTCTGTCCTTCATATGGTATCCTGGATGTTGCTGTTTCTGTTTTAGTTCTTGTGTCAGGGGGCTGGAGGGTCCCGTTTGTGGGCTGTTGTGAGTGATATTTCTTCTTTTGATATCCGTCTGTTGTCTTGTTGTTGTTGATGTGTTCATTTCTTTCCTCTTTTTTGGTGTCGATGTTGCGGTGGTTGTGCTAGTGGGTTCTGTGTCGGTTCTTCCATTTCCTGGTTCTTTCCTATTTGTATGGGTGTTAATGTCCTGGTGTTGTTTGTTATCGTTGTCCTTTTCCTGTTGTGGGTCTTTTGGTTGCTTGTTTCCATTTACTGGTTGCATTGTTTCCATGGTGTACGTAGTTACGTTTGTTTTGGTCCGTTTGGCTTTGGGTTGACCTCGGAGTGGTTGTTTTCCCTTTGGAGTCGTGGCGTGTTCTTCGTAGTCGTGGTAAGGTATTATCTGTAGATGAGTGATGTCCCTTTCTTTGTTTTGTTGTTGGGGGTATGTTGCATGTTGGTGGTGGCCTTTTTTATTTAATATGTAGTATAGCTCTCTTGATGATGTTATGTATTTGTTTGTTTTGGATGGGCCTGGTTCTTGGATGTCGTTGAGGTAGATGTTGTTGTAGTTGTTGGTACTTCTCTTGCAATCGTTGTTGGAATTGATTAATCTGTGTGTGCTGTTGTTGTTGGCTTTCTGCTGTTTTGTTCCTGGTGTGTTGGATTCCGTGTTGTTGTTTTCGGTCGTTTTTCTTTTCCAGGTCCCTGTCTTTGTTCTATACATGGTTGCCTTTGTGTTTGTTGTTGCTTCATTGTTTTCTGTGGTGGTTACTCTGGTGTTTCTGAGTGTGTTGTCCTTTATCTTTTGTTCAGTGTTGTGGAAGTATATTAGTTCTATGCTGCTTTCGGTCTCCGATGTTGCCAGTGATGTTGCTATGATTGCTTGGTTTTCGCTGGTTTTTTCCTTTGTTGTCGGTGTTGCTTGTGTTGTCCGCTGTGTCGCTTGCATTGTGTGGGATTGGTCTTCTATTTGTATTTGTATGGGTTTCTGTGTTTCTGTGGCTTTTAGATCATTGGCTGCTTCTTCTAATGTTGTAATTGGTGCTTTTAGCAATGTGCAGGTTGGTTTGGAGTATTTTTCAGCTTTTCCTGTTAGAGATGTTTTGATGATTTGTCTTGTGTTTGGTGTAGAGCTATATGTTCCTATTTTTATATTTCTGGGTGTGTTTGGTAGCTCCGTGTTGTCGGTGATATGTTGGTTGTCCATGATAAGTTGTTGTCTGTTCTGTGCCTGTTTGTTTTTTCGCATTTTGTTGATAAGTTTGCTGAGTTTGCAGGCGTCTCTTCTGTTTCTATCCTGAAGTTTAATTTTGTTCCTTGGCCTCTGTTCCATGTTGTATGGTTTATCTTGTGTTCCTGGTTTCGATCACTTTTCCTGTCTTACCTGTCTTACCTGTTTAGTGTGTAGATGGTCTGGTAATTTTGAATTACCTATTAACCTATTACCTGAAAGACTAGGGGTTTTTTTTTTTGTTTTTTTTTCTTTTTTTTTTTTTTTTTTTTTGCAAAAATGTAATGGTATTGTTCGGGTGGTATTTATTAATAGCTATATCGATAGTATCAAGTGTAAGTGGATTTATTAACAGCTATAATGATAATAAAATAATAATAATAATGATATTAATAATACTAATGATGTTGTTTATGTGAGTGTTGCTATAGGGTTATTTGTAGTTTTTGTGTTGAAGGTAATGTGGTAGTGTGGAAGATATATTTTAAGTGTAAGGTGTTATTTTAAGGTTTTATTCTTGTGGGTTTGTTGATGAGAAAAAAAAATTATAATAGGCACAGTATTATTTGTAATTATGTGTGTGGTGTATTAAATTTATTTGAGAAATAATAATATTAGTTATGTTAGTTTTAATGAATGTGATGCGTTAAAATGTAATAATAGGTGTATTAATTGGTAATAGTGGAATTGAGGGATAAATAAGGCAATGAGAATATTATCTGTAGTGTGTTATAGCAGTTTAGTGTATTTAGGGTAGTTATTGGTTGCTAAGTTATGTATTTGGTTTATGTTGCAAGTTTTATCCTCTTATCTATTGGTGATAGTAAGTTTAGTATTAGAGGGTAATTGTATCGATAAGAGTATTTAGGGTAATAGAGTTATTTAGATATTAAGGTTTTATTGTTGTGGGTTTGTTAATGAAATAAAGATAATAATTGGCACAGTATTATTAGTAATTATGTGTGTGGTGTATTAAATTTATGTGTGAAGTAATAATATTAGTTATGATAGTTTTAATGAGTGTGATGCGTTAAAATGTAATAATAGTTGTATTAATTGGTAATAGTGGAATTGAGGGATAAATAAGGCAATGAGAATATTATCTGGAGTTTGTTATAGCAGTTTAGTGTATTTAGTGTAGTTGTTGGTTGCAAAGTTATGTATTTGGTTTATGTTGCAAGTTTTATCCTCTTATCTATTGTTGATAGTAAGTTTAGTATTAGAAGATAATTGTATCGATAAGAGTATTTAGGGTAATAGAGTTATTTAGTTATCGTATTGTTTATTTTGAGTTAGCGTCGTTTTGTGTTGTGTGATTTTCCAGTGAGGTGCTGTGCTTCCTTGTTACAAGTTTGTATGTTGAAGTGAGTAGGGTTATGTATGTTAGGTGTGATCCGATTGGTTGGGCTGGTGTGCTGTGATAAGTTGTTATTGTTAGGATTGATTTGCTATTATGTGGTTTGTTGAGTCCTGTTTGTGAAAGGAAGTTAGTTTTGCGTGAATTACAAATTGTTGACGTTTGTGTTTTGTGTTAATAGTTGTAGTTATCTTAGTGTGTTGTTTGTATTGTTGAAGTTTAGATTGTGTGGGTGGTGGGTGGGGTTAGCGTGGTGGGTGGGTGAGCGGGCTGAAAGGTATAGGTTAAATTTGTATGAAAATGTTAGTTTTATCGCTAAAGTTAGGGTTTTAGAGTAAGCAAAGATTAGTATATATAAATGTTAGTTTACTTACAGTGATAGTATGTATACAGTCGGTTTATTGTCCCGTATTTGTTTGTAGTGGGCAACGCTATACTTTTATATACTTCAAGCACGGACGTGAAGGAAAACATCCCTTACACTCACTTCACATACAATTTACTATCCTCACCAACGAACGAGCAAGCATAAAACACACACACAATATACTATCCTCACCAACGAACGAGCAAGCATAAAAACACACAAACATACCATCCACACAATCGGGATGAGAAAAAAACATATTATATACTATCCACACCAACGAACGAGGAAGCATAAAACACACACTATACTATCCTCACCAACGAACGAGCAAGCATAAAACACACACTATACTATCCTCACCAACGAACGAGCAAGCATAAAACACACACTATACTATCCTCACCAACGAACGAGCAGGCATAAAACACACACTATACTATCACACCAACGAAGGAAGAGAAGAAAAACACACCCCCATATACTATTCACACCAACGAACGCGCATGCAAACACACACACACACACACACACACA
>JAECUM010032085.1:0-28206 GCA_016617855.1 Megalonaias nervosa
AGTGAATAACGGATATATTTCATGGAGTGGCTATTCATTCAGAACAAGTTCATCTTCTTTTTATGCTCTGCTCAGGCGTATTGGATAGCTAATGTGTATCACAAGCAAAGTAACAGATTTTTAAAAAATTAATATCAGCGTTATACAGTTTATGCTTTCCAGTGTTTGTGTACATTCAGGCAGAAAATAGTAATAGTAAGAAAATTCTTGTTCTAATTCAAGGTAAAAGCGCAAACACTTGGAAATTAAAAGTATACAAAAACTTAAATTCATAATTGGAATCCAGCGTGGTTTTCTTGCGTGCCAGGTCGACATGCTACCATTGCACCAAGTGACAAATTATTTTTAAAAAATTATTGATACATTCACAATTGGACTAGCATGAAATAAATTTTGGTATCTTTTGGAGGGGCTGAATTTTTTTGCTGATAAGTGGAGGGACTGCAAACAACCTTGGTATTGGGAAGGGGGCGTGTAAACCTATACATTTATATTTTTGAATGGTCACTCATTTCAAAATATGCATATTAATGCAGTTTTATCATCATACCAAAGTTTAACTATGGAAGTGTTTGGTACAACTTGCTAATAAAACCAAATTTCTGGGCAACAAAGCTGCGATGCATTGGTATGGACTTTTCTCTCCTATTTATTGATCGAACCCGACAAAGTCTAATGACATCAATTTAACATTACCTTGCGAAAGATTAGGTCTTGTTACTTCATTAGTATAATGGTATAAATTCCATACTCGTGTACAACTATATGCGTATCAAGTCCATACTCGTGTATAACTATTTGCGTGTTTAATCCATACTCTGTATAACTGTGTGCGTATTAAATGCATACTCATGTATAACTATTTGCGTATTAAGTCCATACTCGTGTATAACTATATTTGTATTAAGACCATACTCGTGTGTAACTATCTGCGTATTAAATCCATCATAGTGTAAAATATTCGCGTATTGTATAACTATTTTGGGATGGAAATTCTTTCATGGTGTCTTTAGTATTTTTGGATGACATAATCTTTTGTGGACATTTTCATTTAGAACTTTTTAATTCTATGTAGCACCAAACAATAAGGATACCGGTCATCATCCCACGAAAAATGGGGGAGGGGGGAGTAGGGGGATGGATAATCGGCTTTGTGAGGTACGTAAATTTTGTTAAAAATATGCAAAATATATTGTGTGGTTTTCAACTCGTCTGTTAAATACCTTACGATTATGTCAATGCATACAGTGATGTCACACGAGTTCGATCTTTGTATATATATATATTGTTTCGAGCATTTTGTCTTCCTTAGGATTTGGCAGCCTTTTTGTATTTTCTATTTGTGCTACCTATCATTTATTCTGTACTATATATCCATTATTGCGCTGAAGTACAGTTAACACTTCCATCCATCCGTTATCCGCCCACCCATCCATCCCTTTTAACACCCATTAAAGTAGAAACTCGTAAAGAGATAGACTTCCGAATTTTGTTGCTTAGTAAAATTTCACATATTAGAAAAGATTAATGGTCTTCATAATAATAGCGATGCAAACTTGAGTCGTTTCCTGCTCGCCTTCACCCCACACCCACCCAAAAGGAGGGTAAACAGATGTAAAGATCGTAAGATAAAGTACGTACCAGAAAACATAAGTCTTCAAACTTCTGTAAATGTATTAAGAGAATGTTAGAATATCTAAGAAAACACCCATTACAAATCTTGTACAGTTATACATAATAAAGGAAAAGCTTGAAACTACATTTTTAGGCGGATGAATATGTAGATTAAAATTCGTTATTTTTTCCACCTTCATGCCATTCCGCAAAGTACAAATACGATAGTGACCTAGAAAATGGTGTCCCCCCGTAGTTTTGTTCTTGAGGTGGGAGGTCAGTGATTTATTCTGCATTACTTTGGAACTGCTTTCCTTACAGACATGCTACTATGTCGGATGGATGATTAACATTAATTCTTTTAGGCAAGGTAGAATAATTTAAAATATTTTGAACGGCATCGAAAACAATGACGAATTTTTATTGGGATTGGGTAACCACCACTCACTCAAAAAGCTGTAGCCATCCTTTCCTTTACATATCTTACACTGTTCATACTTCTTTACGTCCTTGATTCGCGCGCAGTGTTTGTCGATACCTCTCGTGCTTGTTTTTTTAGATCCCAACTTCATCAACAGAGACACCATCGCTCGTGGACAGCGACGACAGATGTCGATTAAGAAATATACACGAAATGATATTTAAGTACGTATTGCAATTCAAATAAAAACAAATACGATAAAAATGTAAAATGTAGCTAATGCCATATTTGTCTCAACATTTCTGTGGCCCTTGAAAGAGTGTTAGTTGTTAAAGATCTGATCAAATGTTCGTTTTCTTTACCTTTTTATTCATAGGACACCCATCTCGGGGATTTCTAGGACGGCAGTAGCAATGTACAAACTGGTTATTTGAAAATATACTTCTTATGTCATATTAAAAAAAGTAAATCCAGAGGAAAACTATATGGTGCAGAATTCTTCAACAGAGTCGTATAAATAGAAAAATAAAAAACCTTTGTTATGTTATAGCCAGCAAAAAAAGATTAAACATCTAGCATTCAGTTCAACATGTCTGCACAAATTTACCGAAAGGGCTTGAAGGTCAAACTTATAATCAATGCGCCATATTATTTAAATTTTTATATTTATAGCATCATTATTTAAACAAATAGTGCAATCAATTATGGGTTTTGCAAGCAGTCAAATATATTATAGGTGCAAATAAGAACTATAGAGAGACACCATACACAATTGGCCTAACTGGCAAATTCCAGTCTTATGGCGTGTGATCTTTATATCACGAGTACTCGAACCATTGACAAACTTCTGAAAATAGACCAACTTCAATACGCTTGGAATAAACGGTAGCTCGCAAATGACTTGGTGCATTCAATGACGACTATATGTATGACACAAGACCTTCTACAGTGATTTTAAAACTGAATCGAAATATTATAATGCAAGCGGCAAAACTCGTGTTAAGTGTATGAACCATGGCAGGTCGAGTATATATCTCTATAAATTGTGGCTCCTTTTTCTCTTGAGATATAATGATACTTTCTTACCATAGAGTTTCAGAGAACCGGGGAAAAAAAAAGTATCGCATAATGACAAGAGCAAAAAATCTGCAGCCAATAATATTTACAATTTATATTTACCTCCATTGAATTGTGGAGCCTGGTTATTAGAGTGGGTACCACGAACAATTTTATACCGCAGTATTTCTGAATGTACTGCGATACGGACCACGGTATATTGCAATTATATTGGGGACCAACAATTCAATGTTCTGGCACAGAAGACTGACTCTTTTCTTTTGTTTTATTCCTGTCTGTCAATAGTTGGAAAAATATTTTGCTCTGATTTATAGCAAAATAACATCATATTATATCCATGATATTATAATGAAAAGAGATATAATCTTGGAAAAAGAAAAGAAAATATTTTAGCTCAAAAGAAATCACACTCCTACCCCAACCCCAAAAATAAAATGATCAAGACATTATGGAACATGAATTTGCTACGTGTAACTGTTGTAAAAGTTGCAATCTAAAAACTATAACTAAAGCTAGGTTATTAAGCTTACACTATAGTTGATACTGTGAAAGACATCGTGCTGACATTAGAGAGTCTATTGATAAAAATAGAAAGTGTTGATAGTGAATCCTACAATTTTCAAGCTACACTACTGATATAATAGGCAGAGAAACTTTGAGCGGGATGCCAACGCCCGGGAAAAATATTTATCAGAGAGGATAAGTAAACATAAAAACACTCAACAAACGAGAACATATATAGCGGACTTGAGAAATTACGCAGAGTTCATTCAGAAACAAGTGCGCTAATTTAAAATCCTAGGATGATTAGCAGCCTTACAAATGATCACGTATACTCAACACACGCACATATGTTAGCAAATAACTAAAACATGGTGTGGTTTTTGTTTTTAATCAGAATTTTTTTGCGAAAGTTGGATTTGGCTCGAATATGTTTCACAACATTCATTTGGCCACTGCGTTGGTATACTTGACATGTGTAAAATGTGATTAAAGGAACATAAATATATAGACAAAACTACATAAGTGTTTTTTCCGAGTGGGCGGAAAGAATAAGTTCGATGATGCGCATGAATATGTCGAGGCCGTAAGGCAGAGACGTATGTTCCTACACAGTGTCAAACAAGTTCTTTCCCCGACTTGAAAAAAAAAACTCTTATATGGTTTTGTATTTATTGCATATCCCCTCTAAGTCACACATTCTCTTCAATTTTTGTATACTTTTATAAAAAATGAAATAGACATTTGGCGTTTTATGAAAAGTATTGTACAATCCCTGAAAAATCCCCAGTGTGACGTACATAACCGGGGCGAGGCCTTGATAAATGCTGTGCAATCGCGTAAGAGGTCTGCAAGTATTGCTGATATGGTGATTTTGTATTTAGCTTTGAATGTTTTAAAAATGTTGTATGGGATATATGAATTAATTTAAACTGCAGTCGTAGGCAAGTGGATTTTTCCTTACTACTATTGGAACATAGGGTTTCGGACCAGTAAATGACCCTTTCTTCATATACCATACTGACTGAAGACACACTACTTCCGAATAAATTTCATGTTGAATTGCACAGAATAACAGTACTTAAATACAATGCAGTTTTATTCAGAAAGCTCATTAATTTACAGTACTTTAAAACAGTCTATTTGTATATTTTCATGACAAGTCATTATTTTTGAATTTGAACTAAAAGGTGATAATTTAAGGATATATTTTAAACAAAACGGCATCATCTCTTTTTAACAAATGCGGACTACATCTTTAAGAATAATCTGGATAGTTTAAAATAGAAAAATCTCAGTTATATTGTTCTATTTTCTTCGCTTTATTTTCTACATGAAAATTAACAATATTTAAAAATGTAAACAAACCTACGATTCCCAGCATGTAATGAAAAGTTTCAATAACAATTGTTTAAGAAGACGTAATTCTTCTGTATTTGCGTCATAATCAATCCATCTGCTGCTGTCTGTGATACTCAGCCTTTACGTTGCAGATGTTTGTCAGTTCTATCTTACTATTTACTAAACAAATTCGATTCCACAGTAATATTAATGGACAAATTGAAAGTTACTACACTTAAACTTGCTCTTTGAAACGGTGAAGCTGAAATAATGATTTTGGGTGCTGCTGGTTTTTAGATAATTTACATTGTAGAATATCTTTTCTCTGTCATTATTACTGCAGGTGGGAACGGTTGCATAGTTCAAAAGTGTTTTGTTTATAACCTTGTTATTTAAGGTCCAGAATTCAGGACTTTGTAGCAATTTGCAAATTCATCTCAATATTAAATACTGTATCCGTAGTTACTGTCCCTTAATCATCTATCTATAGCTGTGTTGTAACTATTAAAACTGGTTCGAGGTACAAACGATCCGGTTTTCATTTAAGTAATCAGTTATGCACCAATTTAAGTCTTTAATTAAACAGGGTAAAATTTTCTCCGAACGTGGAGATATTTCTACCATGCCTATAATCTTGACATGACTCCCTAAATATTTTCTACTTTGTCTTAATTTTACAACTTTCAGAACAAGATTTCAGCGACAAAGTACTTGGTCTCTCCTTCTCTGTCATGGTTCGTGTCAGTTGAAAATACCAGTTTCAAATGAGAACTCATTGTAAAAAATTTTGTCCAAAAATATTGTTGTCAATCTCAACTAATTCCAATATCTGGGCGGTAGATACCGTGACATACTGCTCGTCGCTACTCATGGCACACCCCTACTATCCCCAGCAGCTAAAGCAGCCATTTTCACAAAATATAAAAATTACAAATCCATGCTGACATTTTTAGTAGTGTTAAATGAATAGCAATAAATCATTACAGAAAGTTTATAAAGTTGACTATTCTTGAATATTTCAAGTTGTAAATGGCGGAAATAGCGAGTTGGAAACCGCGCAGGAATGTCGAGGCCGTCAGGAATTAAACATGGGGTAAAGTTTCTTCAAATGTGGGGCATATCTAACCATCCCATGAATCTTGACACGACTCCGAGTCTTTCTTACTTTGGCTGAATTTTTAAAACTTTCAATACAAGATTTCAGCAGTAAATCTCTCCCCCTCTCTCGTGTTTGCTGCGCTCACCAGCTTCAACTGAGAACTCATTTTCAAACATTCTGTTCAAGATATTATTGTCGACTTCAACTCTAAATTCTAGGCCTACATACCGTGAAATGTACATAAACTGCTCGTCGCTCCTTACGGTACTCTCCCATTATCCACATCAAGAAAAGCGTCCATTTTAACGAAATATGACTACATTTCTTAAAATTACAAAAGTGTGTTGGCATTTTTGAATAATTTAAAATTTATAGCAATAAATCATTCCAGATATTTTATAAGTGGACTATTATTTAATATTTCAAGTTGTAAAAGTAGTTCCAGGCTGTGTGCAATACTTAATTTTAGGTGTGCAACGGAATCGCAGATCGAATATCTATCGCACGCCATATCAGCCATACGATATCAAATGCGTAATGTAACAACATTATATTTGTAATATTCACCATTAATATGTGACAGATACAGCCATATAAAAAACAAGTTAATTTGTTGAGCTATTATGTAATGAATAATGAAAAGACGATATTAATATATAATTTAAGTCGTGGGAATTCCATACATGCCGACGGAAACTACCCAGGTACCGGTACAGTGAGAAAGTACCCTGGTACGTACCACCGGAAGAAAGTATTATCGCAGTACACCGATATACCGGTAATAATGCGCACCTCAGCTGGTTCTTCTGCCATTACAATATACACGTACTTAAGCCATTGTCAACGAATTTGTGAGATACGAAGATTGCGTTAAAATCTATTTTAATGGACATCTCCAAACAAGGGACACTGTTTTAAATGACGTTTGTCGGTGCATTATCATACATCTATATTATTCTTAATTTCAAGATAACGGACACAATTAAGAACACGTTTTCATTGTCACTTGAACGTCAGTTATAGGCAACGTTCTTACGTTCTTTGTTTCTGGTATTCAAGTATATTTTGTTTTTAAATTACAAGTAAAAGGACGACTGTCGAGTGTTGACAAGTACCGTTTGTAACAAGATGACCGGGTTGGATTTCGGATTTATAACAGAACACTTTTGATGGTGATGCAAATACAATGTTTATTGATGAATGACTTGAATGGAAAGAGAATTTCGATTAATACGCGAGTGTGTAAGATACAATATTGGACAAATTAACACAATCCGCACGAACCTAATAATGCAACATAAATGTGAATACAAATAAATGACCTTACACAGCACAAGGACAAGGTTAACGATTCACAGTAATTTCACAAGACGAAAAGAATGATAGTTTTACTCAAAATAGTAAAAATGATGTACTTTACTCATATAGTAAAAGGTATTCACTCAAATAGTGAAAAATTAGGTACTTTACTCAAATAGTAAAATGATGAAAACAAGGGATAGATAACATACAAAATATCTTTACACTCCCAAAACACCGGGTATAACAAACCCCAAAATTAGCTCGCGGCTAAAAGATTACATGCATGGAGTAACACAAAACACTCCGTCACCAGCACACTTGGCTAACAGTCACACTGGTTAATCAAGCAATCAGCGTTATAGGTAGTTCCGACCACCATTCAATTCCTTGGTCAATCAAGCATCAGCGCCCACCAATCTGGTCAACAACGTCCGATCACCTGCTACTCGACCAGCAACACTTTCACTCAGCTCTACGGCTGCTATGGTTCAGCTTTGCAGCTGCTATGGTCAACTTCTATGGTTAGCTGGTACCTCGTCGACTCCGATCAGCTGTAAATACATCCAACACCGTGTACTATGCATGACACGGGCATATACGATAACAGGTAATGACGTTATATACGGTAAACTATACAAATTACGTTATCGGCACAACATTACAAAACAAAAAACGGGTTCAGAAGTGAACCTACCCGTGTCCGATAAGAATCCTACGGTACTAAACGTTTCTTAAAAAATGCAACCTTATAATTGCTAATATGAATCTCTTGCTAAGTCACAAACAAGAATAGAAAATATCTGCATCATACTAAATAAGCAGAAGCTACATAGAAAATATACAAAAATAAACGTGGTAGTACAATAGTTATAACTTAAAATATACATAAGAAATTAATAAATAACTCACATACCTCTACAGCTGAAGATGTGCAAGTCCTTAAGTTTTTATTGGTGTGGTTACTCTAAGACTGACATCATTTGAGTAACCCCCTTGTGACAAAAGGTAAAGTATTTTATGTGTTCATGTTTTTTTTCCATGTGTGTGTTTCTTGTATTTTATTAAATTTCGTTTTCATTAAATTTTCAGTAAGGGTTTGTACACCATTCAAATTCTTTATTTCTTCTAATATATCAAATTTCTGGAGTTGTTATTTAATTCATAATCATAGTTTCCTGTAAATCTAAAGTTTAATAAATAAAAGCTAAATTAAATTCATATTTCATTTCTATTAAGTATATTTTTATAGTTTTAATAAATAAATATCTATTATACTGTTTATGCTTTGCGCATAGGTTGTTTTGAGATCTTAATTAGGCACGAGCAGCATTCACACTACGCTTTCGCGATCACGTGAACACTAGCTCAGGTGCCACGAGTTTCTTGTCTAATACATGAATGACAATTTTGATCGTAAATATAATATTAAGTGGCTATAGTTAGGTTGCTAATAATTTAATAATTCAATAATTTATTAAAGTAATACATGAATAATTGTTTAGTTTAGTCAATTTAATCGTAATCAATAAATTTTGAAAACTTAGCTATAATATTTATTGGTAAAGTTAAATTAATAATATTAAACTGTTTAGAAAGTGTTCTTCGCATTCGTTTAAGTTTTTTTAAACATTTCTTACGTAATATGAATCATAAGTCCGTTTTCCATTGCGTTAAGTCCTCTTTTAATCCATACAGTATGGCGAGTGTCCTTTCTCCCTGATCACAGGAAGGAGTCTCAATATCGAAATTTTGTCGATCTGTCCTTTCTCCCTGCTCGACAGGAAGGAGTCTCATCATCACATACTGTATTCATTTATTTTGTATTTCATTAATTTCTTTTAATATTCTTGCTCCTTGACCTTACACAGAAAACGAAACCCGAGTATATGCATTTAATAAATAAAGGGATTTACACCATTCCGTGACACCGTTTATATATGTACAGTATAAATAAAGGAACCGACCATCAATGAGGCAATTTATGCAGTATCGTGTAACGTACTACTGCAGTTACTCTAATATATTATTGCTATAACGCTGTTATCAGTGAAGGGAAACAACGACGGATCCAGGAATTGGGGGGGGGGGGCTAATCAGGTAGGCTCAGTGCCGGATTACCCAATAAGAACACTGAGCACGTGCTTAGAGTACCAGCCCAACAGGAGTACTAGAAAAAATTCAAATTAATTGTTGATGATAAAATTAAATGAATTATATATGACCATTTCGATCTGCATGTACGAGTATTTTGATTTGGATTGATGGCAACACTGGTATTTTTCCAACCTTTTAGCTTTAAATATTGTTTTAGTTTGTGGGGTTGTTTTTGAGTTTCAACTTTTGTAGAGGGGAGGGGGGCACCATAATATTTTCAGTGTTCAGGGCCCTGGGAGGCCTTAATCCATCACCAGGTAGGCTATGGATCTGCAGGATGGAACCCTTGGTGAAGGCCCAATGGGGCGATGCGTCTGAAAGCTCTTGCATTGTCTAAGTTTCCATGGCATAATTTTAACTCTCTAACTTTAAAGAAAACTTACTCCATAAAACATTCCGGCTGTTTCGCGCTGTACTTTATGGTTCTTTTTTAGGGTGTTGGTCGGGGGAATGGCGGCTCAGTCCACTCCTCTTCTCTGGGAAAGTCTCGTTTTCCGACGGTGTTTCCCAAAATCGTAATCGTTATAATCCTTATGCAACACGTGATGGTTAGTTTACCCCAAGGCCGATGTGAAATCTTATATCAGGATGACGCCACCAAACAAAGGTCGAGTGAGATTTATTTCATTTGAGTAACTGGATTGAATAAAATGTAAAAGAACATCAACAATAACAACATACACACCTGTCTTTTTATTAGTAAATAACTGTTTGGGGCGAATAATAACACATCGTCAGTATAGTAACTAGATCTGGGTGTTCACAAATATCGTGTCTCGTTTGAGAGCCGAAGTACATCGGATCATACTGTTGATAACATGTATCTAATACGTAGTCAAAATGTGAACCGTTCGGAATTCATTTTACATTATGTCTCACCTGAAAAAAAGTGAATTAGAGGACTAAAACCTGCTGTTTTAATTTTGAAATGTATCGAATATCATTGTTCCCTGGCATTCTTGTTTTATTTCTACTTGTTCCAAAATATAAGATGTCATCACTTCGATCTTGCGACTTTCTATAAAATAAAAAATGAAAAATAAACGAATAATAATCTGAAATTTCGCGTTAATTTTAAAATGGTATGTTTATTAAACTTTTTGATCCCATGTGTTGAGTTTGATTGGTATATAACGGCGCGTCAGCATATCAAAGATTACTTAATCTGAACAGCTCAGTGATATAGTGGAAACTCTTTACTTTGTAGTGTTGGTGGTAGTGTGTGTGCGTATTTGAGGTGTGGGTGGGGGCTCACCTTGGCCCATACAAAATTTTTAGGCCCAGACTCAAGAAATGTAAAGAAAAAATGCGATATATCGTTATTTATAAACCCTCAGATAATGTTCATTATACAGTTAAGGCTGAATACAAAACAGAAAACAGAATTGCTTTGTTGCATTTGTAGTTCCAAAATTAATAGCTTCAGCATGAGTAGGTTACAGTGTATCAGCTATACGGAACATATGCATTGCATTGAGTACACAAGTCAACAGAGAACAAACTTCTCTTAGTTATGAACAGTATAACCGTGGTAAATACATTCTTGTTTGAAACTTTATAAAAGAGGCCTAAAAGGGCCATAAAAGGGAACACAAGAATTTTTTAAATACTAAAATCAATAGAAAATTACATCCCGATTTATCAATAATGCAGACTCAGATAAACCTTTTCTGGTACGTGTGCTTGTAAGTATTGTCTTTCAAGCACGAAGAGTATTTGAAAAGTTTGGATTATTATTGAGTTGTTGATAAAGTGCTTTATTAATGAAAGGTACGTCATTGAATTCTCTCAAATTACTTCTCATGTATCTCATGCACCTCTACACAGTTCATCAGTCTGATTATGCAATTATTAAATGTCATATTGTATTCACTTTTTGATATTGTTGTTATATATTGGAAATCTGCACTTCCAAACCACGAGATGGATTTCAAGTCGTCTGCACAACAACAAATTGTTCAGTTTTATATTATTAGTTTCATAGGATGCTAATATTAGATTGTTATTATTCTTATTAGATTATTATATTAAAACATTGATTATAACATTAGTTGCAGGGTGGAAAAATTATTTCCTGCGTAACGACTAACCTGCAGGGATGAACTAAAATTAAAACCATTGTTATCAAAATACACGGTTTGGGATTACTGTTCAGTAAGCTGATCTGATCGTTCCCGACAAACCGAACTAAGATTACAACGCTGTTTGATTGGCCCCGACAGACCGAACTAAATTTATAACGCTGTTTGATTGGCCCCGACAAACCGAACTAAATTTACAAAGCTGTTTGATTGGCCCCGACAGACCGAACTAAATTTATAATGCTGTTTGATTGGCCCCGACAAACCGAACTAAATTTACAAAGCTGTTTGATTGGCCCGACAGACTGAACTTAATTTACAATGCTATCTGATTGGTCTTGACAAACCGAACTAAACTTACAATGCTGTTTGATTGATCTTGACAAACCGAACGATACTTAATGCCGTCATGTTTTTACACATTTGATAATACCGAATCGGGTTGCGTTTTTGTTTAGACAGAATAAAAATCTAGTCATTAAAATGAAACAGAATGAAATCAAAAAAGATAAAATTAGATTATACTAATAAAACTACAACAAACAGATTTTTATACAATGATAAAAGATTCCGAGTTGTTTTCATGTTTGCTTTGTTGCAACTCGAATTCAATAATCTCGGGGTGATATAAAATGTTTGAAACAATCTCTCGTTATCTTTCTGCTTGAAAGTTATCCATCCATCCATTCGTCCGTCCGTCCGTCCATCCATCCATCCATCGATCCATGTAGACATTTTGGATGAAGATATATAAGATTATGAAAAGTTGTGGATACAATTTATTTTAACGTACTGGCAACGTAAAAATGGAAAAAGCAGTCCGGCGAATCCAAGTTCAAAATCAAATGCAGTTGGCAGCCTGCTTGTGTGCCACGCAGAACTAAATTAAAAGTGTACACTAAGTTCTTATTCAAAATTCGAACCTCAGTTCGGAAATTAGGTCTTTGCAGACATTATAGCGATATGACGGGAAAATGCTAAAGCTACGTTAAAACTCTAAATCATACATACGTAATTCTAAGGGGGCTCCGAGTGGCCGAGTGGTCTAAAGCGCTCTCCGTTACGGATCACTGCCATCTCACCTCTGTCTGCGTGGGTTCGAGTCTAGGATTCGGCGAATGTGGATATGTGAGAAAGCTTGCCAGTAGCTTCTCGTGGGTCGGTGGTTCTTTCCGGGGATTTCTCGGTTTCTTCCTCCACCATTAATACTGGCCGCCATGTATAGCCTATCGTGTGCTGAAAAATGGCGTTAAGCCCCACAACAACAACAACAACAACATAATTCTAATTTTCTTTTGGACTGCACAAGTGGCAGAATGAGTGCCATGGAGTGTGTGTGTGTGTGTGTGTGATTTGGATTTTTAACGTAGCTTTAACAATTTTTCAGTCATATCGCTATGATGTCTGCAGTGTGGCAGTTTATAGTGATACCCAGCACTGGGGCATGATGCCGCAGACATGTAGCATGATGTCCCACCCAGTCACATTATCCTGATACCTAGCCGACCAGTCCTAACACTAACCTCTTAATGCCGAGCGCCAAGCGAGGCAGTTGTTAGTACAATTTTATAAGTCTTTGGTATGACTCGGCCGGGGATCGAATCCACGACCTCCCACATCCGAGGCGGAAGTTCAAACCACTAGGCCACCGGAGCGGGCGAGTGCCATGGAAGTAGCATTCATTTTTTCAAGTCGATGTACAGTTTGTGCAAAATACACATCACATTCCCAACATTAATACAAGTAGATGCCGTCGTAAAAATATTTTTCGGTATTGCCACGATATAAGAGTAACTCCCCTTGCATAACCTGGAATCTACATGGCGTCTATTATCGATCGTTTCACGCAGTCATCTGATTTAAAGTGGAAATTAAATGCATTTTAGTATAAAGCAAAGAACAAGAAATAGACACATAAAATATATTGACGGTAATTTTTTTTTTTTTTTACATATTCGCCAATCGCAAAACTTTAAGACCCACGATACCATCGCATTCCGGTATAAACAATGCTGCACTGAGTGCTTTACTGAAATATGGTACTGAGTTAATAAGCATACAATGGCATTAACTAATATGGCGTATCTAAAAGTCAAACGAGTCAATACAGTTTGGCTGCCACAAGTAAACGAAAATATTTCATTGATGATCAATCCTTTGCGACTTTAAAACATTGATGAACAACTGTTAATTTTAATATGATAACACATTTTGATCAAAATTTTCATTTTCAATTTTCTACACCCCTTAATTGCACCAGCTATAAAAAATGAATGCAGATCTCGTTCTCTCATACTGAACAAGACTAATAGGGCCCATCTAACATAGTCTCTGGAAATCATCATAAACTGTGTTGTCTGGTATCCTGCCTAGATTGTAAGTATTGAAGAAGGCAGGGTACCAGACTGCGGATACAGCGGTTCATAACGGATGTACTAGAGCATCGTCCCGGTTTTCCCCATACAGACAATATAAAAAATACAAGAAATAATTTCGACCTTGTTTCATTCTAACAAACGTTCAACCTCGGCCTCGAAGCATGCAATAAAATCGAAGTGATTTACAAATAAAATATTCCCGATCCTTTTGGCATGTTTACAGTTTAGAAATGCAATAAGAACAAGGGGGACTTAAAACTTGAGCAAGATCCAAAACGCCAAATATCAATAGATCTGGCTGTTAAAGTATGTACCTGGTTTAGTATATTGTGTGTGATGCCGCTGCAATATAGAGGTGAAACTAAGGTGTTCATTATGCTTGAACTGCAGAGACAAATGAAACATTTTCGTACTGTATATTACAGATCGAGAAGTCAATTCACTTGATATAATATGACGTCATATGACACCAGCGCGTGGCATATATGTAATGACCGTTGCCAAGAATAGCATAACGAAGTCAAGGGTAAATGCGTGCGGCCTATCTTGTGCTGAAAAATGGCGTTAAACCCTACAAATCCCTGTAGTTAGGTGAATGGAATTGGAGAATTTAGCACGCGACCTAATACAACCACGTGGTGTGTCCTATAGACAAAGCACTTTAGTCCAATTGTCTAGGCACTAAATAACTTACACATGTTGCTGTGCTGTAATGTACCAAACAACAAAACTAAAATCAAATTAACACATTGAAAGACTGAAGTTAACATTCGTGTGAAGTGTGAATTAAAATTCTCCTCCTAGCTTTAACAAATAAGGGTCCCTTTAAACACTACATATTCAGATGCCAAATACAAATTCAGGTGCTCACCGTCACGGATCACTGCCATCTCACCGTCACGGATCACTGCCATCTCACCGTCACGGATCACTGCCATCTCACCCCTGTCTGCGTGGGTTCGAGTCTCGGGATCGGCCAATGTGGGTACGTGAGAAAGCTTGCCAGTAGCTTCTCGTGAGTCGGTGGTTCTTTCCGGGGGTTTCCCGGGTTCTTCGTCCGCCATTTATACTGGCCGCCATGTACAGCCTATCTTGTGCTGAAAAATGGCGTTAAACCCTACAACAACAACAACAACAACAAAATTCAGGTAAATGAAAATGATTAATTTCATCGGAGACTATTTGTATAGGTGTTATACTATCCCTATGAATGTAGGCGTTATACTGTTCCTATTTATGAAGGTGCTATACCGTCCCTATTTTGATCTCAACATATTTACCTGTCCCGGCATCTATTATACCGCAACTAGTGAAAGCCTATTGGTTCGTTCAAAGGTAATACAAAAATTGCTATCTTTGAATTATATTTACATTATCGTTAGTCCAAGGTTTAAAGTGTTTACCTCGAATCAATCCATTCTCAAGGCAAATAAATCGCTGGTTTGACTTTAATATGCCAGGAAATCAATAATGAGACATGCTGAGATTGAAAACTAAACAAAGAAGTTGTTTCTGGTCTCTGTGTACATTTTTCAATGGTGTTGTACCATTCGGTATACCTCGGCTATTTCTGCGAGCCAAAAACAATATGCATCAGATATGTCGAAGCAGTAATTTCTCCAAAAATTCAATCATTTACTCGCCGGAAATTTCTTCGCAAAGAAAGAAAAGAAACCGGAATTTATTCGGACCACCATGTCTATTTCTGCAATTGGACTGACCGTTGGATTGACTGAGATGTTGGAATGTCAAAAATAGTTCAGTGCATTGCAACTTTTGGTTAATGCATGTTTCCTAAACAGCCGAGGTGGTTCAAATGGTAGTTATGGGCATTCATTCGGGATATCATTAGTACTATTGAACTCAGTGTTACAAATGGTGTTATACTGTTTGAATGAAATAATTGCAATCATGGTTTCAGTAGTGGAAGTCTATTTCATTTTTGTAAACCCCTACTTAAAACTGTTTTATGCACGTTTGCACCAATGTTAGAAGTGCTCTTAACCATTCTCAAAATAACAGTTTTGTTTTCGTTTCATAGTGGAGAGATTACAAGATGACGGGAAAGGTGGAGTGATGAATGTATTATGATGAATACCAGATCTTTTCAAAGGCAACAATAATTATAGTGTGTTTTTAAGTATCTGTAAAGACATATGTCACGGGTTGAAGTGGAAAACATTGTATTGTGGCGAGTGACTAAGCCACGAGTGAAAATACAAAATGTTTCCGCATCACGAGTGAATATTTCCTTATATCTACTTAAAAGAAACGTAGATTTTATTTCTATTATATTTTTGTTAAAGTTAAAGCCCCAATGCCGCCTTTTAAAAAAACATAAAATTCACTTGTTATTCCCTTCTTTTTCGCGAATGCTCCAAAAATAGTGATGTGATACATTCACCAAATTCCATCAGTGACTAATCTAATAACAACAACAATCGCACGCGGCGGACAAATTGATTCGAGAGGGAATGAAGATAGGCAATCCCGCTTTTTTTAAAAAGCGGATCTGAAAAGAAAATGCGTGCATTAAAAGAAGAATAAGACTCGGGTGAATATTGGTGGTCAGCTGTTGTGCTGTAATGCTTTGAAGGCCTAACTTGGGCTAAAGACAAACCCAGGTATTACGGATTTCCATCTTAATTGGTAAGCATGTGACTAGGACTTGTATAAAATAATGTACGTCAGTTATTCCTGCGATGAAAAAAATACTTCTAAATGCTGGACGATTTCTACATTATATCAAACGCAAAAGGAAAATAGCGTATCACATAAGGATCACCTACCGTATCCGACATAGCGTGGTGATGGCTTCTTATGTTTACAATGGTGACGTTGTCAAACCTTGTGTTCCAGCTTTCGACTGAAATCATTTGAACCACAGATGTTGCCGATCAAAATCTGATTTCTTTGTAGACATGTAAAAAAAATGGCCGAGTTTCTTAGTTCTAGGGAGAAATTACATTGCTCATAATGTGATGAAATGTCGATATTATATGCGTTAATGGAATCCAAAGATGATTAGGACCAATATCTTTAAAGATTCTGTATTAGATTATTTGGCATATACGATTTTTTTGCGCGCAACCGTGGCATTGGGGCTTTAAAACTGTCGATTTTGCTTGGATTGTTTCTGCATTCTGTGCTAATGCGATGAACGGCTGAATTACTACATTGATACAAGAAGTTCAGAAATTTAAAATCATTTTAATACCCCGACTATTTTAACATAAATTTAGTTTTTATAAATAATGCTTCACATTGTGTCTTTTCTTAAATTAAAAACTTCTCAAACGAAAATGAAGAGATTATTACTTCGTTTGATACAGTGAACATTGTTGGGGTGATACAGTGAACATTGTTGAGGTGGTACAGTGAACATTATTGGGGTGATACAGTGAAATGTCTGAGGTAAACCTGGTACAGTGTGCATTGTTGAGGTGGTACAGGGAACATTATTGGGGTGGAACAGTGAACATTATAGGGGTGATACAGTGAACATTGGGGTGGTACAGTGAACATTGTTGTTGTGAAACTGGGAACATTGTTGAAGTGAGAGAGTGAACATTGCTGGGGTGAAACAGTGAACATTGTTGGGGTGGTACAGTGAATGTTGTTGTAATGGTACAGTGAACATTGTTGGGGTGGTACAGTGAACATTGTTGGGGTGATACAGTGTGAACATTGCTGAGGTGATACATTGAACATTGTTGGTGTGATACAGTGAACATTGTTAGGGTGGTACAGTGAACAATGTTGGAGTTGTTGGTGGAATCATTGCAAAGCGGTCGCATCTGACTAACTTCAGAGCGTAACATCTATTAACAAGAGATGTTAATGCTTGTGACTCTACTTGCATGGATTGCCGTTTTTTACAATCTACAATCAGCAATGTCCATTTTCTCAATCATTTTTAGTCATGATGATGAATATGTTGTGAATTATAATCGCAACTTATACAGTTATATTCCTATATTTAACTAACGTTTTTCGTCAAATTTTTGTGGTCGTTTATCGTTGAGTGTACAAGGCATATAACACTGTAATTGTGATAGAATATCTAATAGCAACAGGTCAAGTGAGTTCAATCACTGACAAGTAGTACCATTCATATATAAAACTAATTATAAAAAGATAATATTTGAAGCCTTGGTTTTGAAATCTGGGGTTCGTTTTTATGCAATGCTTTGAAGACATTTCTCATTAGTTACATTAATTTATTTCAGATGGTCCACAGTCTTGACACATTTTAAGATCTGTTCATCCTGATGGAGAAAGGGGGGTGGGGGATAGAGCAAAGGGAAAAATTGAATTGGCCTAAAATATGGAAATACAAATTTGAGTAACATACGTAAGGGCATAGGTTTTCTCCAAACTGATATATTTCAGTATCTCATTATGAAATTCATAAGGTCTGAGTCATTTATACTTGTCTCCGTTTGCAAATTCTGTAGATATTGGAGATTATTACTTTCATCATGTGGTGTGGGTGATCGGTAAGTATTCGAACCGAATGATTAGCCAAAGATCATTCATCATACAATCATACATTGTCATTTGCACGGGACTATTTTAAATAAAAAGATGAATATTTCAAGGACACTAATTAGCGTAGTGCGAGGTGATATTTCAAGGGCGCTAATTAGCTTATTGGAGGTGATCAAGATCTATTTAAAGGAAGACCTTAGATTCCTGTGCCATAGATATTTTTTATTAAAATCTACATTTCACAGATTTATCCGCGGTAGGCTGTTTCTTGCAAGAGAAATGGATTTTGGGGGAATCGCGTGTTGAATTTAAACAGTTCTTCATAAAACATTCAGAAATATTACAAAAGTTCTGAGACAATATATCAGCACCTTCTTCCATTTTGGTGTGACTATTTAGCTTAGTGAGGCTCAGTAGCCTCCATCACAGGAGTACATAATTCGATTGATCTATGATTCGCTCTTTTCACCCTCAATCGAAAGTTAGCAGAATGATCCCAACACGGTCAGGTGACCACAGTTATGACTGACTAGGCACACGTATTATGAAATTACAACCACGCTGCAATATGTGAGTAGCTCTGGTTGCTTTATGATTGCCACTATTTACATTATGTATATTCAAATTCTAATGTCATAACCTCAAAATAGTTCATCCAATTTTCGTGAACTATCTAGCATATGTTTAGCATTTATAGCACTTTCAAAGACAACTTTTGATGGGATAAACACTTTCAATTTCACATTAATGTATATATACTGAGTAAGTGGTGCTATCTCAGCTCTTGGCGATCCGGATAATATCAGGCTAGACCTGGCCGCTTCAGAGACTGAGAGAGGCCCAGGAGACTTAGAGATTTTGAGGCCCATAGGTTGTTATATTAACTTTTTTGGAATGCCAGGAAGCCAACATAAATTACAATATAATTATTTAAAAGACAACTAAGCATACAGCGAAGTATCTTTATTATTTTCAGAATTTATTTGTTTAAAATGAGCTTTTTGAGGCTCTTTAGAGGTTTAAATCAAGGCCAAATGGCTCCCTGGCCCCTCTCGGACTAAGCCTGGGCTAGACTAGTAGGTAGCTGGTGCATTGTGTCCTAAATAAATAAATAAATAAATATGTTATGAAAGGGCTTTGATCAAAACCTTCTTCTTATTTCTTGCTATGAGAAGGAAATATTCATAAGTTAAGAAATGTCTTTGCCCATGGTTAGAGAGAGAGAGAGAGAGAGAGAGAGAGAGAGAGAGAGAGAGAGAGAGAGAGAGAGAGAGAGAAGAGTTCAGGCTCTCTTCGAAGAGGTGTCACTCATAACAGTGTAGATACGTCTACATCTTGGGGAAAATGGCGATGCGAGAGGTAGCGGAGTCGCTGTAAGGAAAGATAGTCTTCTGATTCTCGACGAATGAACTGATTTTGCGCAAGCTTGTTCTCACTTTATACGCAATTTTGAATGTATCCTCGTGGCCAGATATGGACATTCGTCTAGGTACTTTGTGTTAATTCATTTCGAATCAGAACGAGGCTCCCGTCTTTCTTACTGAAACTGTCTGCGTCTTTGTACGTCATCAGACAGACAATTCTGCTGCATCGGCTTATTCGTTTTTAAGAAACGCGTGAATCTTCTAGCTTACTCATCCAAAGAGAATTCGCCTCTTCGGCATAACTCCCAACCTAGTCTAAAAATTGCTGACTTTTGGATACAAGAGAAATGTATTTTATAGTACAAGGGTTTTTGCACTTGCTCGTAAAAGCGCAATCTTTATTAACATAGTATACAGTTGTAGTACAGAAATAAATAAACTTACTCTCAATATATTTTAGTGGAAAATTACTTTCAGTATAATTTAATGAAAAATTACTTTTAATACAATTTAGAGATAATTTCAATCTTAATACTTTTACTCAAATATTCTGTCATAATAAATAAATAAATAAATAAAACTAACAACAACAATAATAAAAACAACAGCGACGCAGTCTTCAGACATAATACCATTAAGCGGGAAAGGCGTCTCCCCAAATGTCATACTCCAGGAATAATTATCTGCAAAGTAAAACAAATATCGCAATAAAAATTATTTTTATACGATATATTTGGTAAGGTCCCCAAATTAACATACTAAAAGTATAGTAAAATATAGTTGGCGAAAATATTATAAATTTGCACATTGTAGGTGTACTTTTTGGCATAGAATGTACATTTTATAATAATGTCCTAGCATAGTTTTCTAAATCTCTTCATCATAACCTGTTTAATCATGTAAACATAATACGTGGATTATTCAAACTAGTAATATTGATTAACTCTGTCATTGATTTTCATTATCACACTAAGATGTATAGTATAAGGGGATTGGAGGGGCTAGCGGCATATGCAATATCGTGTCAGGCAGTTAAGGACAAACAGGCTGTGAGTGGCACGTAGCAATAGAGCTCCAATACTGAGTGTTTTTCACTGATGTTTTGCTTCGGGTGGGACATAATGTACTGTTAATACTACTTGCCTGGTTGTTATGTTCTTAAGTACCTGTTAAATATATTGTAATAAGTTTTGGAGATGCGCATTTGGTTATAGCGCCCCGTTTAAGGAATTCTTAGATTTGTGTGATTACTTGTTTGATTATTGGAATTCGGTGCAATGGAAATATTCCTTAGCCCGAAATAATTAGCCAATTACTAGGAGCAAACGTCACGGAGAGAAAGTGTTAGTGAGTTTCCATGATGCAATGGTCAATTCGTGGTGAATTCAGACCCAACCCGCATGACTGTCCCTGAATAATATAGTCCCTATTAAAATCTAGTAGTGTACATTGGTGTTGTGACTGCGGTGGCAGTATTTACGGTAGGAAACAGGTAAATTACACAATGCAATAAACAAGAAGGGACTCGGCAGATACCGTTTATATCGCCATGGTGGCAAATGTGATGCAGTTGTACTGGCGTAATGTGCCTTGAAACCATAGATTGACTGGCCTAAGGTGGCGTACTTAAAATAGTTCCCTGTGTTAGGGGATACTTGTAGAGTTTCTACGGCGTGAACTGCTGACGGTACGGAAAGTTGATGACGAGAAACTATACAGATGTGCGGTTGATAGATATTTGGCAAGCTGGGAGATCTGTGGTCTTGCACTGATTAAAGTAAAATACATATTTATAATGGACACGTGGGGTTTTCTAATTTACAACTGAAGTTGTAAAGAAGTCTTTGGGAATTTGGGGTAAACTTATGACTTCTAGCGGGAATCGCGCCAGGGTTCGACACCGCTCGGTCAAGCAAAGACCCCTGGCTTGTAACAATATGTTATTATATAAAGTTTAATATGTTTAATATTTAGAATCAGAGAATAAAATTTAGCTAGTGTTTGTGTGGGCTTAGCATGCCCTCCCTGAGTCTGAGAATCTCTGTAAATTAAATAAAATGTAGCAATTTTGGGGAGCAGATGCTGCGGAAACGTAGTGTCAGTCACTTCCCCAATGGTGTTAGTTTTGAGGAAAATAACTGTCATTCTAAAGAGTTTCCTAAGAGGAAAAAAAAACCCCTGCCAACTGGAATCTCCACGTGTGATTCTATGCGGCAGATACTCCCTTATATTTCTGCAGCAGGGCATAATCTCTATACAAAGACAGTTCATGTCTGTCTTCATGAAATAACAAATCGTCTAAGTGTGTATGCAGCCTTTATGAAAGGACGCCATTCTGTACGACGTAGTGAGAGATTCTGGGGATGCCTTTCCGCTGAACTCATAATTGAGCAATTGCAGATGCGTAGCAGTACGACCACTGGGGGGGGGGGATTACCAGAGGTAGGGGCATGTCAGAACCTCAGATGCTTGTCTGGGTCAACTCAAAGTCAGCTTGTACTGAAATCCACCATACCATGCAAGAATTTCCAGGATTGATCTTCCAAACCAGTGATCAACACAAGGAAACATCTCATGCAAGGACGAAGAGAGACTGCAAAGACACTAAATACTGGTACAAGTTTTGAAAGCAAGAAACCAATTCAGTTTTGAAGATTTGTCTCTCCACACCATCGTCTACTTAGACTATGGTGTGGAGAAACAAATCTTCAAACTGAATGGGTG
Organism: Megalonaias nervosa; assembly: GCA_016617855.1. Lineage (NCBI taxonomy): Eukaryota > Metazoa > Mollusca > Bivalvia > Unionida > Unionidae > Megalonaias > Megalonaias nervosa. The sequence goes on from JAECUM010032085.1 coordinate 22,548, forward strand.
GCACAGAACTCGGTCAACGTGGACACTGCAGCAGACGTTGGACAGAAGATAAAAGAATATAGGAAAGGCCTGGATATCTACAAATATTCCTTCAGGGAGAGTCAACAGGCAACCACTCTAGGTAGCAAGATCACAGTTAAACTTGATAACAAAGCCATCCACATTGACCCTAGACATCTCTTTCAGAAATTGGCATTTGCTGACAGAAACGAAAATACAGACATTAAAGACTTTTTAAGTATGAACATTGCAGCTATCTGAAACTTGTTTGTGACATTATATGTGTTGAGACAGACAAACAAGGCAATACCTGCTGATGCATTGTGGAAGGAGGTAAAAGACAATCAACATACAACATGTTTCATTTGGCGTCCATTGTATGTCTTAGGTTTACTGCAGCGTTTGCATTGGAATAAGGACTCAACATTTTCAAACATGTGCAGTTTGTATGTGTACTACGTGACAATAAAGTATGGGAGATGTTCAGTGATGTTTGCTGGTTACCAAGGGGTTGCAACAGTGAAAAATGTCACACATGATATGATCGGCAACAACAGCACAATTGTATCGCTTCACTGTGATAGAAAAAGGCTCACTGTACACAAGAATGTGTTTGCGATAAACGTAGAGAGTAAACGCTTTGCATACATGCTGGGGGAATGTCTTGAAAAAGCTGGACGTGCACCATACGTGCACCTGGAGATGCAGATGATCTTACTGTGCAGAATTCAGTTGTGCAGCCAGTGAAAGAGATGTAATAGCTGCAGACACTGACATACTTGACTCCTTTGTTAACATGCCAGATTGGAAAGCAGAGAAATATCACTTCAATCAGAACCCATGCATACCTCTAAGAAAGTCAGAAGCTGGAATATGATAAGCACTAAGACTTTCTTAGGCATGGTAACCTGCAAAACTCTTCTCTTCATTCATGCTCTACTGCGTTGTGGTACAACCTCCCAAATACATGGAATTCGAAAAGGTGTTGGACTCATGAAGCTCTGGCAGCTTGAACAGCATGTAGAGGTCTTCAACAGCTCCAACTCTGCTGCCGATGATGTGGTTTTGGCTGGAGAGACAGCCTTGGTTGTTGTATACAGTGATGATGTGGTTTTGGCTGGAGAGACAGCCTTGGTTGTTGTTTACAGTGGTAAATCAACTGATACCTTACACGGGTTTCCATTATGAGCGTTTCTATGAGAAAGTAAAGAAGACTGCAACATTTGTCTAGTTGAGGTCACTGCCTCCAACAATTTCAGCCAAGGACCACTCATTCCGTGTCTACAATCAAGTTCAAGTTTGGCAAGGTAATGCCAACTTAGACCCCATTAAGTGGGGATAGAAAGACGTCCAAGTAGCTCTTCTTGCAGTGGCCAGTGTTGTCTAACAAGCATCAGGCGGCCTGTTGGAGATGATCAGATGCATCTGTAAGACTGATTGTAGCACTGCAATATGCACATGCCACAAACATAATATTCAATGTTCACTTGCTTGCGATGACTGTCGAGATTCTTCTTTCACCAATGCTCCCCGTATGGACTGTGATGTGGAGAAGACCAAAGATTAGGAGTGTTGATTCGTATCATTTTCACATACAACTGTTCCAATTAGTTCTTTACAGTACATATTTCGATAATACGTAAGACAACTTGATAAGAATTACACCTGACACCGCTGACGTCAATGTTAGTATTTTACAAGTTCCAACATTATTGACTTGGTAAATGTTTCCAGAAAATAATATGTTTTATCTAGAGATAGAGTCTCATGAAACGAGTTCTTAATTGAATGAGTGAAAATAATCCGTCTTCATAAGCAGCAGGAAGGGTGAACCCTACAACTTTTTGCCTGAACCGTTAAGTAAAAATAAATAACAAAAAATAAGGGTCAAAACGATAAACCAAACCTTCTAACTATATTATTACCTTTTAGTTTGAAAAACGAATAATAAATCTTTTGGGTTAGCTCATTTTTGTTACTTCATTTTTGACTTTTGTTTTAATGCGTTTAGTTTACTCGGTAGATCTCGTACAAAGTTGTAGAGTTCACCCTTCCTGCTGCTCATAGAAAGGGGAAATAATTCTCTAGCAGAGGAGGAGCAGAGTTAATCACAGATTAACCAAAGATTTTATCCAGACCTATACGATATCTGGATCTTGGGTCATGAAGATTTATTGTTATAAATCCGAACGGAGCAGATTGTGCTTTTGAAAAGAAGCTTTTAAACTTAATCATGTCCATGTCCCCTGAACACCAAGTATAATAAATATTCTGTAGAGTATAATTATCTACTCCATTAAACACAACCAAAATATTGCAGTTGTCTCTGATCACTTTAGGTATCTGTGTATATCGTTGTGTAACATAAATCACGTCAGTATTTTTGTGACGACCTCGAGAAAATATTCTAGCTGGATTTGTTTGTCTGTCCAACATAACGTCATCGTACACCACTAAATTATTAATAAATCCATCTAGGTCATCTACAGATGGAGCCTCATCAATATCGGTAATAAAGTCAACAACATCATCACCATCTTCATTCAGCAATTTTGCATTTTCATTAAAATCTTTAAGTACTTTGTAACAGTGTTGATCATCTACGGATGGTGCTACTAAATACAATTTACTCCATTTTAACCATCGCATTATTAAATTTAATAATAGTTGTGTTTTACCCGATCCAGATGGACCTATTATAATCATTCTTATCGAATTTGGTAATGCTGGATGATGCTTCACTGGCTCCTGTTTTCGTGTCGCCGAAAAGTCAATTATATCCATATTATTAATAATATGAGTCTATATTGTGTTCGATGTAGATTATCTACACCCACTACTGGACTGACAACAATAATAACAAAAAATAAACGACGTGCATTAACAGGTAAATGTGTAAAATGCGGCACGAAAAAATATAAATTTATCTCCATGTCTGATTCCCTGACAAAGTCAGGTACAAAGACAGGTGGAGATATAGCCGCTTTATTAGGAAAATTACCAGGAACTCCGTGGGCTAAATATCCGGTGGAAAAACACTTACCAGGATATAATTATTGTGGTCCTGGAACCCGACTTGACATCCGACTTGATGATCAAGATCAACCAAGACCAGGAGAGTATCCAGTAAATAAGATTGATCAAGCGTGTCATGTTCATGATGTTGCGTATAAAAGTAAAGATTTACAACAAAGGCATCTCGCAGATGTAAAATTGATTCATGCATTAAATTCTATACCTAATAAATCTGTCAGAGATAAATTAGCTACTTTTCTAGTAAAATCTGCCATGAAAGGTAAAATAATGCTAGGGGCTGGTAATTAATTATATAAATATTATAATGGAATCCATTTATTATAGCCCAAGAGGATATTGGAGAGGTAAATCAGCTATTACTAAATTATCTGAAGCAGCAAAAGTTTCACGTTCTGTTGCTGCAGCGTGGTTAGCACGACAGGCAATATGGCAAATTTATCTACCACCACCTAAAAATATTCAATATGCACATTTTGATGTCAGCGTCCCTAATGAGGTTCATCAAGCAGATATTTTATTTTTACCACACGATACCATTAAAATTGGTAAACGTCAGTCACGCACATATAAATACGCATTAACTGTCGTTGACGTTGCAAGTAGATATAAGGAAGCGGAACCATTATCAACAAAGACAGCGTCTGAAGTTTCATCTGCGTTTGAACGAATTTATCAGCGAGGATCTGGACCACAAGGTGGTCTACGATGGCCACAGTTATTACAGGTTGATCCTGGCAAAGAATTTCTTGGTACAGTATTATCGTTAATGAAGAAACATAACGTTAAAATTAGACGAGGACATACTGAAATTCATCGTGATCAGGCAATTGTTGAACGATTTAATCGAACACTTGCCGAGCGGTTATTTGGATACCAATATGCAAAAGAAATATCTACTAACTTTAAATCTGGTGAGCGATCTCGTGAATGGGTTGCAAGGTTACCAAGTGTGATAGCTGCATTAAATAATGAAATTACTCGTTCAACTTCCATGAAACCTTCTATTGCGATCACAAAAAAATATATACCCCGTAGTAATGACAGACAACAACCTCAACCAGTATTAGGTAATGCAACTGTAAGATATTTATACGAACCTGGTGAACTTGAAGGTGGTAAAAAAAGAACAACCGATCCTATCTGGAGCGTGACTACACATACAATTTCTAGTGTGGTTAGATCCACTGGTAGACCTCCAATTTACAGATTAGATTCTACCGCACCTCAACGTGGATTTGTACGTGAACAATTACAGGTAATCCCTGAAGACACACAATTACCACCACATACAATTACATAACCAGAACCAGGGCGTCCAGCGCCCCGACGTCGATTACATTCAAGACAGGTCAGCATCACATTATCACGTGTATGACCAAGATCACTATTAATTCTATCTACGGTAAATTGTCTTGGATTATTATTCGAATATTGCCACAACATATTACAGTTACAACTTGCACAATTATTATTCTGTTGTGCTTTTAGTTTTATAATAAATTCAACATCAATATCAAAGTCACGCTTATTTTTTTTATCGCACTGCTTATAACCAGATAGTTTTTTTCTTATTACGTCATTGCTAACAGTCTGATCATTATTTTCTGTAAAATTATAATAACCCTATGTAGTTGAGATATTCTTCTGACTCTAGAAACTGCGAGATAGACTAAATTCGACCATTCGATCCGATCATCTATAATCCAGATATTTGTATCAGAAATAGTTAACCCTTGTGAAGAGTGAATAGTTATGGCGTATCCTAACGTCCACGGTGATTTATTCATATTCAGCGCATTCTCAACGACATTAATATCTACTAAAACAATATCATTCAAGACAAGATTCTGTACTCGGACACTTTCAGTGTCTCCATCAGGAATTTCAACATCAATATTCTGTTGTCGAGTATCTGCTGGGCGATAACACAAGGGTACAGGTAGATCTGAAAACTTTTCTTTATGTAACAGAAATAATTTCTCCTGTAGTTCATCACGAACTATCTTTCTACTTGCAACTATTAAATCAGTGGGATTCCATAAATTTAGAAAATCACTCATAGAAGTCTCTGGAATTACTCCGCGCATTATTTCACATTGTACTCTGTCTGGTTGTAGTCTGATTAATCTTTTAAATTCCTTCAGAGGTTCATCAATAGCTCTATGGTCATCATTTATTTCTTCATAATAATCTATGTTATTCTTCAGCCATTCATGTGGAGACTGTCCAACAAAGGGTGGTGGTTGACCATGATCACCGCACATTATCACAGCAGTATTTTTCGTCAATAACCATTCAAGAAATGTTTTTAATATTTCTAACGGCACCGTGCATATCTCGTCCCAAATGATAATTTTAGGTATATATTTTTCACCCATTCGTTTGGGAGTCCATGTGTCTCCACACCATCTAAAGAAACTATGATAAGTACACGATTTTACTCCTCGTTCTTTTATTTCTCTGGCTAATTTATGTGTCGGTGTCAAAACAATTATATCCGAATTATTATTCATGAATAATTTAATCACACGCGTTGTTTTACCTGAACCACCGCATCCGTTAAGATAAACAGTTTTATGTCTAGCCACAGGATCATATACAGATGCTGCTGATGATTTTGATA
>JAECUM010032086.1:0-27718 GCA_016617855.1 Megalonaias nervosa
TATATATATATATATATATATATATATATATATGTTGTTAGAAATAGAGTAGAGTGTGAATGCATTGTTATATTACAATGCTGAAAACATCTCTCTAATGAATCTTTGCTGTCTTTGCTGTTGTGATTACTTATTTAAATGCCAGTCACTGTCTGCACTAATTATTTCAATATCCGCATTAGGTGGCTGCGATTTCAATTTTTTCTCGCACAATAGCATACAATAAAACATTTCACAATTGTTCTCTTGAGTTTCACTATGTTTACTTCCTTGTTCTTCCAATGCAACCCTCTAACTCCTTTAATCAACAGTTTCCAGATACGTATTTGAAAAATCATACAGCATCTTTTGTGCAGTTTTGACTGATCTGTATGATGCATTAAAGCCAAAAGTGATTTAATCTTTTCTGTGACTTTACAAACACTCAGTGGTTCGGGAAGCGTGATTTTAGCATTAAATACGCTGATAAATCCTTGTAAAATATTATACGCATCAGTGTGTGAAGTTTTTATCATTATATAATAATGAAAAGCAGGTTGTTTATTTAAGATACTATTCTCATACAATCTCTGGAAAATATAGTATAGCCACAATATTCTCACACAAAGAAAACAAGATTAGTATAATATTTTATATACAGTAGAGTAGCGACCAATAATCCTATTCCTATAGTAGTGTTTTGGACTCACACAGAAGGAATCTACACAAATGCAGTATAATCACCATAAATAAAATTGGTTTGACTGAGGCTCCGTATGAGAATTTGACTTAGGAGGTTCACGAATTACACTGGCATGGTTTCGTAATCAAGCATTATGAGTCAAGCGATTTGCACGGCTACAGGTGCAGGTCAAAGCTTTCTATACCCACATAATTTTCCACTCGCATCATGCTGTATTGTGGCACCTTGTGTTAACTTTGCTTTGCGGGATCTCGCGCACACTCGGGTGTGATGCGGGGGGAAGTCATGGGGTAGGGGTCGAAGGTCTTGACCCAGATACGTAACCAAAATCTCAGATCGCTATTATCATGCTACTATTTGGCATACACTGTTGACATGAGGTCAACACAAGCATATCGTTCTGTTGGGGCGCTGTTTTTATTTTTTGGAGTTGGGTCCCATTTTGGGTTTAAGTTTACTGCATTTAAATAAAACTTGTGTGTGCAACTAGTCTCACACCTTTTGAGAAATTACCTTGAAACATGACAGATTTTTATGGAAATTATGTAATCACAAGCATGTCGTAAAATCCTTGTGTACTGACGCGTTTTCCAGAGTTATGTCCCTTTTTATTTAAGGCGTATATACTGTATACTTCGTAAATGTGCAATTACCTGTTTGTGCTACTAGTTCCAGAGCTTTTGATCAATTTCTATTTCTATTAAGTTCTGTTATTAAATAATCATAACACCAAAAGTCTTGGAAAATACAAAATTGAATACACATATTTCTTCCCGGCGTGTGAACAGTTGGGAGAAACTTTATTACCGAGTGCACATGATAAGGCACAAACGGAAATCCCTACGGGCACTCCATACAAATTAAGATCCGAATTGTTTCTTTATATGACCCCAGTAATGACACATGCTCCAATACTTCCCATTTATTGCCTTCCACGTTACATTTGTTACCTTCTCCACCACATTTCTTGCGTTCCGTACAAATCTCTAATGGAATATTTCAGTAAAATGAAATGTAAGTGCAAGAATAAAACGTCAACATTTACCAAATGCATATACAAGAAAACAGACGAAATTCCTAAAAGACAAGCACCATAGTAGATGGGAATTAAATGCAAATACACAGATTTAATATCGCTATGTCTCAGTACTGTTTACAACAACAAGACGTTATTTTTTAAAAATTTTATTCAGTATATTACATTCAATGATTGTGGAAGGAATTCTTCAAAGCATTTTTAAAGTCGGCATTTACATTTAGGCTGCTTGAATTATGTACACATGTAATAAAATGCACCCCGTACACAGCGATACTTAGCAAGTAAAAATCACTGAATAACAATATACAATCCGTAAATAGAGATATTTCATTCATTCAATGTAATTGTGGATATGTGTGTTTGTAAGCATGACAGGTTTATTAAATGATTCTAGTCTACATGAAAGTTTTTAGGTGCTATGAAATGCTAAACAGAGTATTACAGGCAAAATACATTTAATGTGTAAGCAAGGTCTTGATTAGTTACTTTGATTACCTGATGCTGCGCAATATAGTAACATTGCTGTCATGAGTAATGAAAAATTAAGTGTATATAAGTTTATAATGGTTTCAAGAATTCTAATTCTAAAGGTATCACTACACCAGCTGGGCCAATTCTCTGTTATTACATTCAGTGGTAGTCTCACAGAAAACCATTAATATGTTTTCCTCAGATTAGCTAACCAGTGAAGAATGTTACTTGCATTAAACAGAACGCAACAGAAACTTTTTTTTTAAGTACAACCATAAGACTTTTCCGTAAGATGACAAAGCCAACAGGTGTGACTCAGTCCATTCCGGAAAGGCCACTTGAACTTAAATTTCCAGTCACTTCGTTTATATGTAATAAGTTTTAGAAAATGCAACATAAACTAAGCTGATGTTTGAATATGTTCTTTCCATGTTAGAGCCTAACATTAGTAAAATAGTCTTGGTATATCTGAACGTATAATTAATACATTGGATTTATTTTTTAAATGTAAAAAAAATGAAGGAAATATACACGGAACCAATTAGAGTAGTAATGCAATAATAAATTTTAGTGACAAAGTTCTTCTTACATAACTGACATTTATAAAGATATTTCTTTCACAATCATACCTCTGGCCTATAGGTACAAATAAACTCGGAGTACGAGTTTAAATTAGAGATAGAATTATCAGTCACTGATTAGCGACCTTTCAACTCTAAAATTTATTCCAAATCGCGGATATAAAATTCGTCGCTCAGACTTAATCAGCATTATTTGGACGATTTTGAGCCATTCATTTTATTAAATAGAATTTTACACACGTTTCTAAATCTGAAGCGATTAAGATGTGATATAATGTCACACAATGTCAACTACTGCTTTCGACATAACTGTGACTAATGAATATGATAAAAATATATGTATTATATACATGAAATATACTTACTAGAAAATTATTAATGATTATTTTTTAAAATATATCACATGATAAATTACTGAAAGTATTTATTGAATTATCGGTAAAAAATACGGACGTTTTGGTTGCATAACTCACGTTTTGCCAAGAACACTTTCCAGTGTACTCAGTGCTTATATTCGTATCGTTTGCATCTGCGTGAAAACTGTGTGACGTCAGTTTATGGTCTATCTGAATTTTATAACGTAAGTCGGGTTTTGATGATGTCCATATATAAAAGGTCTCACCAATAGTTACATACATCTAAACCAGCCCCTCTTTAAAGCAGCATTTTCTATATACTTGCCTTTTAGTTTGGTTCTAATTGAACCATTGGCAAGATCAATAAAATTTCCAAAATGTATGCGCCACAGTGGTAATCGCTTCATATTGTATTAGCTCTTTTCATTGTATTAATTAATAGTTGCAAGCAAATAAATGGTGAAACGGTGGTCTCTCGATTAGGTGAATAATACTGGGAGAAAACTGGGAGATAACTCACTTCATTGTAAATATGTTCCTTTACACCTAAATTTTGTGACAAATAACAAAGATAACAAACACCTTTTGTGATATAAATCCACTTGCCAGAACATCAGAAAAATAGTACCCTCGTGCTTAGCCTTCGGGTTTCAATGCGTCCTTTGTATTTCTGCAAAGCCTTTTACTAGAGAAAACTATATTTTACTTATCCTAAATGTCTATAACTTTGTTGTATCTAGACAATAATATCTATTTAGAGGATTTTAAAGTCAATTTCACGAATAATTGTGTACACAGTATGCACATTTGTAAAGGAATCAACCAATATCTAGTGTGAAATTTATGACAAAATTATATATATATATATATATATATATATATATATATATATATATATATATATATATATATATATATATATATATATATATATATATATATATATGGTTGCAATCTTACTATGAAATATTCTTTCTTATTTGGAATTGTTAAATGTCATAATGTCATATGGTGGAAGCATGGACTAGGAGAACATGGTACATTTTTCTTTAGCGTTCATTGGAGAGGTCGCAGGGCAATTGAATGCCGATACGAATTCATCCAGCTGGGACAAAGCGGTATTAGTCCTGTAAAACAAGAAGGAAAAAGGAAAATTAATTTACCTTTAAAAGTGATTACATAAAAGAGTTCCGTAATTCTTGTGCTACTATTCTGATAAAAGAAAATCTCATCTTATTAGTCTATAATGGGAAACGTGAGAAAACTGGTTTATAAAAATTATTATAGAGCAAGAATCGATGGCAACTATTACTTATGATATAAACTAATCTTCAGAGAATATTCAAATTTGTTAGGTATATGGAAATGAAAACTTGACATAAAAAGAAGAAACAAACAACATTTTTCATGGGGCTGATAAATGTATAAACTGTTGAAAGGGATAAAATACTACGGCCCTGCTTTCTTTCTCGTTACATTTTTATCGCGGACTTTGTGGATAACATCAGCGAAGGTAAATCGCATCGAACTAGATATTACAATAATGAGATTGATTATTGGTGACAGATCCCCCGAGTCAATCTATCGCCAGACCAGAGGATAACTACACCAACTTTTCAGCACTCCACACAAAATGAAAGCTCTTTATTTTGACGATATTCCTGTCTTCACTTAGACAATTCATAATTTTCAATATGAACTGAAAGTTTTATGAAAAATGGTTAAAGTATATTTCAGTTATCACCATTTGAACTTATCATTGATATTAAATGGCACACAAATAAATGACCAGCAGGTGGTCAGTGTGCTATTACATAATCCATTAAACCCTTGCCTGTGATAGTATTGGTCGGTGTCCTTTGGTATTGTCACATGTTACAATTTAACAGACATATAGCATTATATTAATTCAACTGACGAAGTTTTTTTTAGCATGGATAAACTGCGATATAAGTCGCCGCGAAAAAAATATGTATACATTATTCCTGGGACCTAGATAAGGCAACGGCAAAGCGATAGCTTTGTACTTTGACGCTGTTATGTCTGGTCCACGGCTCAAAAAATATATTACACAGTTCTCCCGCATTCAAGGTTGGTTGTCTTTTTCTGTGGGGTTTTTTCACCTAGAAAACCACTTATATGTACTTTGTCCAAGTTACCAGAATATTTCGTACATGGACACAAACAAATATTTAGGTTAGTTTTAGAAAATCGACGGTGGACTAATCGTAAATTTTGACCTCACTGATACATAATACTAAACGTAAATTTTATATAATTGAAGATACCGCTGAGCGTTATCATACGAAAACAATATATCAAGGTATTTACATTACAGGAGAAAGTGCTGCAAAGAGGTAATAATAATAATAATAATAATAATAATAATAATAAATTGATGTCACTATACAACGGTGAGGTCGAATATAGTATAGAAACTGAAGCAAGGTACGTTAAATCGAAAAAAGCAAGGAAATAGATTTGCTCAGGTAATATTCGCAATGCATTGCCATGTTTGCTTCTTTTATGACTTTTGTGATTGTTCTTTTTTTTTTCTTCTAATGTCTACTGTTTCTCCGCCATATTGGGTGGCAAAATTCTTGCACGTCAGAACGTAAATAACGTTTCTACTGACACATTGCGACCTTTAATTGCTATCTAAGGAACTCCGCCTGTTCATGAACTGTTGAAACAGTAGTCTTGGGTATTTGTTTACAGATCAGACAACACCCATCTTTACGTCTCTATGTTCTCGTTTCCATATTATGTTTCAGTCTCGTGCATGTTTACATATTAAAGGGCGTGCTCTGCATCTCTGAGTAAGCATTAATAATTGATAAGAATTTCTTGCAAGTTTACCTGACGTCTTCAGGAACTCTCTGACCTAAAGCGTAGCTGTACGAGAGTGCTTCCGTTCTTGAGAAACAAGTGGTCTGAAGAAAAACAATAGATAATATAAAAAAAAAAAAAAATGAAAAGAAAAATTTGATCTAGTGATACTAGTCTTAGCTGTGATCTCTGGTTGATACACTTGTTTCTGGTTTACACGTTGCCAAAATAGGGCAAAACTCATTATATTGCTTTGTCCCAAATTTGTCGATTTATTGCCTCAAGATTACCCATGTAACCGTTTCTTTTTAATTTCAGCAGATTACAAATTAAAAGTGATTACAGTACTATCATCATGTGATTAGCGAATGTATCCAAAATGCTTGCTCATTTATTTAGGAATTTATCGGTTTATTATTATTGTGCCAGCATTCTATGATAACCTATTCAATAATGACAGTTCAGTTCTTTCTTCAAGATCTTACTTTGCTTAAATAAGATGGACATAAAACTGACCAGTAGCATAATATTGTGTTATATGGATTTATTGATCTAGATAACAGATCATCCCATGACCAAAACAGTGCTGACCTCCCTATAAAACACTCATCACATAGATGAGAATCGTCAACCTCTATTCCTTTCCTCTGTCAGCGTGGGTTCGAGTCTTGGGCTCGGCCAGTTTGGGCATGTGAGAAAGTTGCTTCCCGTGGCTACGTGGTTCTTACCAGTGTTTTCCCTGGCTCTACCTTCATCACTTATACTGGCCGCCATGTATAGTCTATCATGCGCTAAGAAATGACATTAAACCCCATACAACAACTATTCCCTTTAATGCAGATAACTCTCTTGTTAGTTTCAACAGTGCGCTGTGTTCCGATCAAATGCTGTTTTGCGTCGCTGTATGTCAGTCTTGAAAGGATATAGATGCATGCGTATGCGTCTAGGCTCAGGGTTTCATTGCAAAGTTTTCACTACTTAGGCTACGGGTATACTTAAGTGAACGTTTGCTAATGAATTTTGAAGTGTAAATTAGATTTCTTCTATAACTTTGACAAACTGCTTCCCAGATGACGCTGTAAGCAACGCCACACAGGTTGCACAATCAGTTGGTACCTTCTGTCAGCTTTGTATTCACTTGATACATCAGTAATCTTGTGAGTTGAATTTGGTGAAGAAATAAGATTAGCGAACAATAGCGATGCTAGACATGCTGCCTGAATGTCGAAAATTTCTATATTTTCCGTTACTTTTTGCAAACGTAAAAACAAGAGCATGCGTTTTTATCCAAGAAAGAAGCTGATTTTAATTTGTCTTGTCACTGGCATTTCTAGGGAAGCAAGGACACCACATGGGAAGCAGATTGTATCGTGGAGTGATAATTTACGTACCTGAGCATAAGAAATAAAAAACATCTGATCATTTGTCTTATTCATTCCAGGTGCAGAGAGCTCGTTGCCATTCCTATTCTCCCAATTCTTGTAAGCCTGTAAATATTTTTTTAAAATAAATGTTTCTTTTGTAACGATCAACAATGTTCAAAAAATGGTATTAACGAAAGCACATCCTGGACATTATAAATCCAATAAATGCTGTATCTTGCATGACTTCTCGTTCACATAAAGTTTATGAAACGAGTTAAAAATATTTTCTATTTTTGGATGAAACCCGCTCGTCATTTATAACGCAATGACGTACTTTACAAACACTTCACTTCGGATCATATAATTTGGGGCATGGGCGCACGCAGCATGGGTCAAGGGGGGTCACGTGACCCCGACTGGAAATCATACTGCATATATATATATATATATATATATATATATATATATATATATATATATTCCGACAAGATTAATCATGCAAATGAAGCTGAAAATATGTCACAAGATTCTGTTCAAAACGCTTACTAAATATTAGCTTTAGTTTCAGACTACTTCTTATACTAACTCTCCCGGCCGTGACTGATTGACCTCCCCCCGCCCAAATCCTGACCCCCCCTGCACAAAGTCCTGACCCCCCCCCCTTGCAAAAAATCCTGCGGGCGCCATTGATTTGGGGGTGAGGAGGCACGGTGACAGACCGGTCGTAAACTGCCATATGGCCCTTAGCACCATGCAGTATTTATTATACTAAATGATTATTGATCCTGTTGTGAGGGGAATCAATTTAACATTTTAACATTAACTCTCCGCATGCAGCGCGTGACTTGTATACAGAAAGAACCGGGCGGTCCATATCACATTTCACAGACTGGTCGAATTACACAGGATAAAGAAGGGCTTTAAATGTATAAGGTATACTATGATTTAATATAACAAATACATGGTTTTGTTGACCGGGATAACAGAGCAGCCATGTGATAAATTTGAAAACCAATGTATTGTTTTAACCCATTCTCTTTTCAAAACATTTTCTCTGCAGAGATTTAGTTGATTAGACACACATTCACTAATGAGTCACTAAAGAGTCCTATTTCTGCTCAATAATAATAATAATAATAATAATAATAATAATAATAATAATAATAATAATTATTATTATTATTATTATTATTATTATTAGAAGAAGAAGAAGAAGAAGAAGAGCAGCAGCAGTAACAACGACAATAATAATAATAATAATAATAATAATAAAGATAATAAAATCATAAAAATGTAATTATTTGGGTTGATCTTAGCGCAAAAATTGCATCGGGGGCAAAATTGAGGACTGGCTTTAATTTTGATAAGACTGCAACGGGAAGGTTAGATTCTTTTTTCATTTAGGCCAAACTCTCCATGAGTTTTCAGTTGTTGTATCCAAGTGTGCTTTTATGTCTGTCCACCCTAGGTTAGATTCAGTCAGTAACATATCGAGGAACTCGATTGAAATGTCCATTCAAGTTGCAGTGGTTGGCAACTTTGTTGGGAATGCGGGGTTTGTGACTATTCATTCGCTTTCTGAAATCAATAGTTTTGCCAACATACTGTATGACACGGATCTTGCATGCCAGAGGATAGATTGTATTATCGGCTCGACATCCTGACTTCTGGTTGATCGTGTAGTTAACTCTTGTTGTCGAACTTCTGAAAGATATGGTGTCGGGCATATGTTTGCAAATTAGGCAACGAATGTCTTTGCAACAGTATGTACCAGATGGTCCTTGAGATGTTCAGGTCTACTGTACGCAACCATAGGAACTTCTTTGAAATACACCATTGAGACGTTAGGACGATTCAGTATAGTGCTAATTCTTGCGTATGATCTGTTGTTAGATTTGGGGCATGTATACACAAATTGCCTCGGGGCCCCGAGTGGCCGAGTGTTCTAAAGCGCTCTCCGTTACGGATCACTGCCATCTCACCTCTGTCTGCGTGGGTTCGAGTCTCGGATTCGGCGAATGTGGATATGTGAGAAAGCTTGCCAGTAGCTTCTCGTGGGTCGGTGGTTCTTTCCGAGGATTTCCCGGTTTCTTCCTCCACCATTAATACTGGCCGCCATGTGTAGCCTATCGTGTGCTGAAAAATGGCGTTAAGCCCTATAACAACAACAACAACAACAACAACAAATTGCCTCCCCTTATCGCTGTACGTGGTTACCCGTATACCGATACCGGTCGTTTGAATGGCGAACAATTTTCCATAGGATAGCCTGAATCCATTACAACGTGTGAAATGTTCTGGCCATTCAGCTTCAAATATTTGTGATTTACATGGTGTTGGTATTGTTACCCTTTGTGTTAATTTTATTTTTATTCTTTCTTTCAGAAGGAAATAGACTTGGCAGGTCGTAAGTCGGCATGTTCTTCGAAATTAAGTTACACAGGTTGATCGTATATATTTGTGTACTTTTAAAATTTTCTGTTGATACTGCAAAGTGTTCATTCATAGGTGTTTTCGTTAGCGAGTTACGGCTAATTTGTGTTAAATTATTGCATTTTGGTCTTTCTTTGCTCCTTTTTTTCGGGTAGACAGGGATTTACATGCAAGGAGCGCAGAAGGTTTAAGGTCACTGATGACACCACACAAATGTGTCTCGAGTGTACAAAATGCATTTCTACGGCTCCATGCGGTGTATATAGTACATGTGTGACACATTCGGGGCAGATCCAAATTCCTGGTAGATTCATTTTCAGGAGAGACCAACTGCATCATACAGTGTGGCCCCACAATCCATCTGTCTTTCATCGGGTTTTGCACTCTGTGAAACCACGCGATAACAGAGATTTTTCTGACATGGTGGAACTGCCAACCTTTATTTCTACATTCCCTGACCAAGAGGTCTGAGCCGTCCATGCTCTGTCAATGGATATTTTATAACTAACGCTCTGGTGATGTTGGAAACTATACTCTTGAGTTCTTATCAATATTTTATTGTGTTTTAACTTTAAATCTGAGAGATATTTTTAATGGCTTTATGATGGTCTCATTTCACGGAAGGACCAGTATTTTATTATATTCTAATTTGCTAATTTTAGTGGACAAGTATTTCTTGCACAAGTTTTGTACTTGCATTTGTACGCTTTTAGCCTACACACAGAGAAACCTATTTTAGCGTGTTCAAAGGTAAGACAAAATATTACATTTTCGTTGGAAAGGTTTTAGTCATCTTGGATGGTTGAAAAGTTGAGTTACCTTCCATTTCACTTTTTATTCGTCAATTCTATGTTGGACATAGGATCATTGGATAACATAAAGTTTAAAATAGCCCGAATATTTTTGTATGTAAATATTGAATTATTAAAGAGAAAGCTATTTAAAACTAATTTTATTTATATCTTTGTTGTGCAGGTATGTAATTTTTCAGACGGGTTTTATATCTTAGCATCGATGTTGGTGATAGATGAAATGCCTACAGTAAGTAACACACAAACAGATACACGAAGTAATACACACAACGCAGTAATTATATTTCACTTCAACATTTTATGTAGCCAAGGAGATAAGCAGGCATTCGAGAAACAGTAAAAGTAAATAACATTGATTAACTCTGTATAATTACAAAATGAATATACCTTGTAAGCTAACCTCACTCCACTTGTCTCCGCCATACCTTCCCAAGCAAATCTTTTTCCTTGAATCAATATCTGCAAAGAGAGAATAATGATGAGCCAAGATTAAAATATGGAGTATTTTGGACCCTTAATTCAAGAATAGAACGAGTGGTACAAAGACCTGTTGCAAAAACCTACAACACCACTGACATGCGTGGCAAATCGTGGGTGTTTTCCATTACGTCCGCGCATGTAACATACAGGGCAGTGATTTCACCAATCTTGCCTGATTAAATATCTAGCCGCACCGCTGGTGTAGAATCAGGAGGGATAGAGGGCCCACCTGTGCGGTGGACATGCTGGTTCGTGCAGATACATATCACACTACTACTTACTGTCAAGGAAGAAAAAAAGCCTGGGGACTATCGGTGAACACGAGTCAGAACTGTACACAGGATGATTAACCTAACCCCTCCCCGTTCGAAGTCTAGGATTACAAGTCGAAGGGCCGGTGACAACGTAGACCACTGAGGAAACCTACGCAAAGTAACCAGACGCAGCGAATGGCAAGCGTTCAGCAAACCGAGAGAAGAGATCTGTATGATGGTGGTGAAATCATCGACAACCACCTACCAGTTAGCGGAAACCCCAAAGGACTGTTGTACACATTTCAAGTTGTCGTAAACGGCCGAAGCTCGGCAGAAGACTTTAATACAAGCTCAGTCAGTAAGCCTTCAGCCGTCTAGGAGAGGTGAGGGGGGGAGGAGAAGCATGCCGTCGCCATGGGTTGATTAGTGCAGTTGAAAGAGCATTCTACTACAGTATGGAAGTTAAAGGTCTTACTGTAGTAAACTAATCAAGCCGGTGCAGATAACAGTCTACCTACTTCCACCAAATCCTGTTACTTTGGAGCGGCACCATCAAGCTGTCAGGAGGGCAGTGAGAGTAAAGCAGACAGCATGGAAACAAATCCTGGAAGAAGGAAATGAGGTGCTGACCATTTCCTCATCGAACCCACCCCCAGGGGAAGCCACCAGAGCACAGGGACAGGAGGGCTGGAATAAGAGCTGAATACAGGCTGCTCTGAAAATGGCTGTCTGTATAGGGTTTTCCATTTGGCTTTTGAAAACCCTTTTGATCAGAAATTTTTAAATTACAAATTTGACCTACATCGATCCACCGTTTAAAACACAACTATGATTTTGTACAAATAATATCTAAGATCCCTAAATTATTAAGAGGTAATTTGTACCCACGGATTATATTTGTTTTACATTTTTAGGAATTGTTAAGTACACTAGGTACACTAAATTCCAAATCTGAACAAAGTTAAAAGATTTGTAACCAAATAGATTTCTACAATTACAATATGCGTCTGAAACATAAGTGGCCGACAGTCCGACTTAGACACATTGCCAAAATTTGACTTAAAGTGCATCATTGGCGCTTCAACTTGTGATTCCGCTGCCATTTTGTGCCTCCTGACATGCCTTTTCTAACTTAGCCTCGTGCAGACATTGTGTGCAAGAACATAACAAATACAGGCCCGGCCCTAGGGCAAGGCGAACGAGGCAACAGCCTTGGGCCCCGCGCTGCTGACGGAAATCAACTCCGCAATGCAATTTTTTTGCTTGGCGCCCCGCTCATCGCTTGCTGCCTTGGGCCCCGCACATCTTAAGGCCGTTCCTGAACAAATAATTAAATAGTACGCCGTGCGTACAATTATTTTCATTGTCGCGCCTAGTCAAATGACCAATATGCTACTTTTGTTCAAGATCAGTCACTTAATCTTGCAATCACACGCATATAGCATCTGTCTGCCACCAGCCATCGAGAAAAAGTATTGATCACAACAGCGAACTGAGCTGCGCAGATGAGAGGGGAAGGGACTGTCTACCGTCAGAATGTAGTAATCACGTGCAGTTAAGCGTACCTATTCCCCGAAAGTAGAAACAGCATGGCAAGTGGAGAAAAATTACTGGACTTCAATTAGCCACAAGGGGCCCCGAGTGGCCGAGTGGTCTAACGCGCTCACCGTTACGGATCATTGCCATCTCGCCTCTGTCTGCGTTGGTTCGAGTCTCGGTTTCGGCCAATGTGGGTATGTGAGAAGCATGCCAGTAGCTTCTCGTGGGTCGGTGGTTCTTTGTGGAGTTTCCCGGGTTCTTCCTCCACCATTTATACTGGCCGCCACGTATAGCCTAATCTGTGCTTAAACCCTACAACAACAACAACAATCAGTCACCGAAGACCAGCTAGCACTGAAGAGGGCACAATGGTTGTAGCAAGAGCAGCAAGCCTAGCAATGAAACCTAGAACACGGAGGTGTAGAGAGTGCCACATGCAACTAGCCCCCAAGAGAAATATTCACCAGGGACCAGCTACTCCCAAATACTTGACTGATTGGGATTTTCAATTTGGCTGTAGACAAAAATTTGCAAAGAACTCTATAAATTACAAATCTGATTCTTTCGACACAACTTATAAAACAAAATACTATAATTTTATCGTGGACTCTGAGAAATAATTAAGATCACTAAATAATTGAAGGGTATCCTATACCTTGAACTTTTATGGGATTTGGACACAATGAGTGTATTTCGTACACTACGTTCTAAATTTAAATAAAATAGGTAAAATTCATCTAGACACAATTATAACAACAGAAAATATGTGGCTACCACAGAATTGGCACAAAAGGGAACGTCTGACTTAGTTTATCTGGGCAGAAGTTGTCTCGAAGAATATTACTCTCTGTCCAATTGGCACGTGTAGCTACCATTAAATAACGATCCTTTCCAGAACCAAACGAAATGCTCTTTTCAGAGTCATTCCAGTCTGATCACGAAAAGAACAAACTCATCATGATGGCCATCTATTGTACGATTTATTTTATCTCTGAAATAAATAATACGAGAACAAAATTTGACATCATACCGTAACCCCTACCCTTATAGATTTGTTTGTAAGTATGTGTTTATAAGAATAAGAAGTTGAGTGTATGTAAGAATATTAGTCTGCAAGAATATGTGTTTGTTTTTAAGGTCGTGCAATGGATTTTAAGTCTGAGTGTTTGCTTGTAAGAACAGATGTTGGCCTGCAAGGATGTGTATTGGTTTGTAAGAAAAATATTTTATCAGTCTATATGAGATTTTATAAATAGGTGTGTTTGTCTGCCTAACCTGTGTGCCTGTACGTTTGTATGTACTTATTACACTCTACTTTGGACCACAATCCCAACCAGTTTCCCCCTCTGTTGCATTGGTCGCTACAGATTTCATGCAAAGTAGGATTTGATTGTTTTAAAAATTGCATACGTTTTTTTAGGTCCTGTGTAAGCAGTTCAGTGTGGTTTCGGCAAATTCCATCCCTCGACAAGGAATGCACTCTAACATCTCCTCGACATAAGTGTTTGAAGATGAAGCATGCGGTGAGAAAGGTCAGAGGAAACTCGGAATAGTAAAAAATTACAGGCATTTTTTAAAATATAAAACAGTGTGCATCTGAAAATCTTTCTTTTCTTAAAAAAGAGCCGTTGAAATCTCCAACTTTTTTTAAATGAGACAGCAACCAGCATTTCAAGAGAATTCAGGACGATATCAGCTTATTTTAAAGTCCTTGCTTACTGTTAATTTTTTATGAAAATTTGTTGTTGTTCAGCAACAAATATGTTATATCGTTTCAGTTCAAGGGAGGAGATTAAATGTTTTAGTAAAGTGACCTTGAGGGCATCAGCAGTACAGGCGTATGTTTCATTATGTTTTAATTTAATTTAAACATTTCGAAAATAATTTTAAAAAAATAACTAAAAAGTATTTATTAATTTTTGAATACAAAATCTTCAGATCCGTAATATAATTAGTCTTTATAAATAATCAAACTTGAATCTGCATTGAACAGTCTTCTATGCGTTTACTTTTCTAACATTGAATATCTCATGAAATGTTTAATATTAAAAAAGAAAAATATGTACCTTTATGTGCTCGTTTTAGAATGGAAAGGATTCAAGACATACGCACAGTTAAACGAATTGTTCATATTCTATCCTAAAAATGTAGAGCAATTCTCAACTAGACCATATTTCTATTAAATGAAACATGGTGTTTTAAACCAGAAAGTGAATAGGGTCGCGGAGATATGAAAAGGTAGAACTTCTACAGTCCAAACATGATATTTATCCTTTCCAGGGTTTGGGAGTTATATCTTACATAGTTTGGAATTTAGATACCCCTTCCAGGGTTTGGGACCTGCAACACAGTTTTTAACCAAACCCTTAATCAATATCAATGCTGGTGAATCTGTGATACCTATGTTTTGCCAATGCTAACATCAGGCAAGATCTAATCTGTCCTTACAGAAATAGGCTGAGAATTGCCAGGTACTTTGTATGGACCCATTGTTTTATTGTCGAAGGCTCGCGAAAAGCAACTCTCCGCTGCAGTATATTTAGCTCTAGTTTCATTAGTCCACCACATGCTGTACATTCCATCGGGTCCGTACTGAGAACCTATAATAATAATAATAATAATAATAATAATGGTGATGCTAGTACCAACAATTATAATGGCTTTATTTATAGATTTAGGTTTATTTACATCGTACATAAATACAAATAATTTAAGCGCATTAACTTTGGGGACTTGATCCAATGACATTAAAATGGTAACTTGCAAAATTAAAGAACAAGAAACTTGATAACTGTCAATTTTTAAAACTACGGGAATAAAGCCGGATTTGGAGTTTCAAAAGTCTCTCCTTAGGATGGGTACCAACACAATATTTGATATTAAATGACAGCATTTTAAATAAAGTTAGAAAATAAAATCATAATTTAAATATTGTTGTATTTTCTTTTTTATTCTGAAACATTTACCAGAAGTGTAAGGGCATGAATAATGATTTCTGAAGCTGCGATTTTCGGTTCTTATTTTGTATCACAGAAGATTTTACTTTTGTATCCGACAATCAACAGATGATTTAACAGCTGCATCGGGCAATCACAGACGATTTTACTTCTGTAACGTTAGTTTTGATTGGATAGAGTGAAAACTATTATATCATGATTTCAAGCTCCAAGTAATATGGCCTGACTCCTAAGCACAAAATTTGAACTCTGACACCGAGTGCCAATTAAAACATCACACTTGTAATATCTTCATATCTTTTAAATTTGGCGTGTATGCAGCTATTCGTGTATGTAGGTATTCGTGTATGTAGGTATCGTGTATATAAGTATTCAGATATATAGTCATGCTAATTTTTCTTAATTATAACCCGACTCAGAAAAAAGTAATAGAAAATAATTTTTTTTGAAATTAGAGTAATAAGATAGTTTCGTGACCACATTAGTATGGAGGCGTAAACACTCAGCCAACATCTACTTTTGGCATACATCTCTTGTAGTCACTCGTGAGGCTGGTGTAGCGAAACTTGTGTGCGAATTTACGTGGAACCATAGCTTTACACATCGATGCTTTTGTTTCAGTCAAATCGTAGTCATTGACAGTTTAATTTTTGTACTTGTATTCATTTTGACAATACATACCCCAGGTGTCTATTGAATGAACGTAATAATGGCCGATCAATCCCCCTATGCAACCGAAGTTGGTGTAGTGTGGAAGAGAGTAGTCGTAGAGTGGAAACTGCAGCATTCCCGCTGGAATCAAAAGCTGGTTCCACGAATTGATAAAGTTCATACTTGTGTCGTACGTACGATAAAGCCAGTCGTCTCTAGTATCCGTTAACTTAAGACGACGGTTCCAGTCCGCTTGTTCAAATTTGTTGATATTTAAGACGTTTTGGAAGTAGTCCGAGCGGTTAACGGTAACCTAAGATAAAATAAAACAATTCTGCTAATAGGCTGCATGCTTCCAACGATTTAGAACCGTAGAAAGTATGTGGATTATACTACTCTCTCTCTCTCTCTCTCTCTCTCATGAATTACTTCAAACCCTCGCTTCCACTTTGACTCGATCTGACTTATAACTCTGCTCACACCAATTAATTCTTAATAAGTATTTAGCAGTCATCAGGGATTAAATAGTCACGATATCCTAAGTATTCAGCAGTCATCAGGGATTAAATAGTCACGATATCCAAAGTATTTAGCAGTCATCAGAGATTAAATAGTCGCGATATCCTAAGTATTTAGCAGTCATCAGGGTGTAAATAGTCACGATATCCTAAGAATTTAGCAGTCATCAGGGATTAAATAGTCGCGATATCCTAAGTATTTAGGGGTCATCAGGGATTAAATAGTCGCGATATCCTAAGTATTCAGCAGTCTTCAGGGATTAAATAGTCACGATATCCTAAGTACTTAGCAGTCATCAGGGATTAAATAGTCACGATATCCTAAGTATTTAACAGTCATCAGGGATTAAATAGCCGCAATATCCTGAATTCACTTGAACAACGTTATTTTATTTCTGAAGACATTTTGAAGATTTTCTCAATTTTAAAGACATCTTCAACTCTTTTCTGAACAGTAAAGAGTTCCTGGCATCAGTTTCATCAACATAATTTTAAAGTCAAGTCTAGACTTAAGACATTTGATTGGTCAGTTATAAATCAGTTTTCAATTTCAACCAATCAGACCGCTTGATATTGAAACTTAAATTTAAGTACATGCTGTAAATATGTTGTTCTAGTTCAGATCTGGTTTACAAGTTTGACATAAAAGACAGTATTAGTAATACCATCACTATATCGGACAAAACTCCTAATACTGCTGGTAGTATTACATACAAGATATCGTATTAATACCATCTCTATCTAGGACAAATCTTCCAATATTTTTGGTAGTATTACATACAAGATATCGTATTAATACCATCTCTATCTAGGACAAATCTTCCAATATTTTTGGTAGTGTTACATACAAGATATCGTATTAATACCATCTCTATCTAGGACAAATCTTCCAATATTTTGGGTAATATTACACACAAGATATCGTATTAATACCATCTCTATCTCAGACAAATTTCCAGATATTTTGGGTAGTATTACACACAAGATATCGTATTAATACCATCTCTATCTAGGACAAATCTTCCAATATTTTTGGTAGTATTACATACAAGATATCGTATTAATACCATCTCTATCTCAGACAAATTTCCAAATATTTTGGGTAGTATTACACACAAGATATCGTATTAATACCATCTCTATCTAGGACAAATCTTCCAATATTTTTGGTAGTATTACATACAAGATATCGTATTAATACCATCTCTATCTAGGACAAATCTTCCAATATTTTGGGTAGTATTGCACACAAGATATCGTATTAATACCATCTCTATCTCAGACAAATTTCCAAATATTTTGGGTAGTATTACACACAAAATATCGTATTAATACCATCTCTATCTAGGACAAATCTTCCAATATTTTGGGTAGTATTACACACAAGATATCGTATTAATACCATCTCTATCTCAGACAAATTTCCAAATATTTTGGGTAGTATTGCACACAAGATATCGTATTAATACCATCTCTATCTCAGACAAATTTCCAAATATTTTGGGTAGTATTGCACACAAGATATCGTACTAATACCATCTCTATCTCAGACAAATTTCCAAATATTTTGGGTAGTATTACACACAAGATATCGTATTAATACCATCTCTATCTAGGACAAATCTTCCAATATTTTGGGTAGTATTACACACAAGATATCGTATTAATACCATCTCTATCTCAGACAAATTTCCAAATATTTTGGGTAGTATTGCACACAAGATATCGTATTAATACCATCTCTATCTCAGACAAATTTCCAAATATTTTGGGTAGTATTGCACACAAGATACTGTTTTATTATCATCTCTATCTCAGGTAATACTCTCAATATTTTGGTGGTATTACAAACAAGATACTGTACAATCTCAGTTTGCAGATAAAATTTTGAGAAATGTAATGTAACCGTTGCCATGGCACAATTTGCAAAGCCTATGGAATACGCGTCTTGTAGATATGTGCTCTTCAGTTTCAGACAACATTAACGTTTACCTACATATCAGAAGGTAGGACAGAAGTACGTCAATCAGATCGCGTAGATGTGCAATGTGCTGTTAATCTTTAACGATTCAAATAGCAGCAATATTTTTAATTGCCTAGCAATTTAATCACTTTATATGAAATAGTGGATATATCCTTCAAAGCAATACACTTAGCGTGAATTTCAATAAACCCAAATGACACTGAGAAAATGTTCCGTCTATCTATCGACGAAAAACGGCGACTACGAAGAATATTTGACAGTTAATTTACAAGATTAACAATACAGAAATTCATGCGCCATATCATCATATTCTCTCTCTCAATGGAAAGTTTCAGACATATGGATGTGAAATACATGTATCCAATACATACGTGTTAATAAGTTTTTATACCGTATAAACTTCATATGTACTTTTTATACATAGTTGATGAGCACTTTGCTTTAGTAAACAGTGGAGGACTAATCCCCAGTAAATTTATAATTGGATGAAAACTCCTGATTGTGATTAAGTATCCACAAGTATGGTAATCTTGAGAACATTTTCATACATACGCTAGCGTATATGGCATCCAACTGAGCGTCATCCATCATAAAATCGGGGTATCCGAGTTTGTCAACAGCTCGTTGAAGCTGAAACCATACACAAAAAACTCAAAGTTCACTTCTAATATGCCTGACGATAATTGTGGTTTGCAAATTAACTCTCCATTAATTGCAGTTGCAGATAATTCTTTGCAGTTGTATTTAAATAAAAAAAATAAGTGCAACGATACATTTCATATAATACAATGCATTGTCGTGTTTCATTCAACTGCCTGACTGTGTGAAGAAGGTGAAGTTTAAAACTGTTCTCCTTTAAACCCTTTAAACAATATCTAGATTTCCAATATTCTTACAATCTATGAATAACTTTGATTTCACTGAATTTAATTTCGTCTATTTTCAAATGTATCTTTTTGCGTGGTTTCGTTTGAATGAAAGGCAAATATTATAGTTTATAGTTTATGCTAGTTACGTGCCAGAAATTGACAATTATACAAAATAGTTATATATTTATGTAATTCTGAGAATAAAATGACGTTTCCGTTTAAATCAATAATGGCAAAATAAATTACATTAATTAATTCAAGGATTCGAACAACATTTTTTTCAGAACAGAGCCAAAAGTATAATTTAGATTCCCATTGAAAATGTATGTGCTTATATGGCTTAATGTTGACAACAATACAATAAATATGGTTGCTATATTGGTGGTAACATTTCCCAAAACATCCGTCAAAGTTGGTCCTGAAAAATATCGACATGTTCATTTATCTAGTCTGCCAAATAAAGGATTGAACTATGAATATTTCCGCTCCTGAGCCAAGTCCTAATTAGCTTCATTCACTGCCTATTTTTTTTTTTTTTTTCACAATTAAATCATTTTCTTTCGCTCCTCCCGCCTTTTGTTGGATTTTTGCATTTAATCTCATAAAAGTTTGAGTTATTGTTAAATTATGTATTTCTCCATGCTCCATTTTTAAGAGACGTTGTCCTTTACTTCAATACATTACAACAGTGGTTCCCAACCTCCGGGTCGCTATGACATTTGGAGGGTCGCCAGGATTTTTTTTTTTGAGGGTGGCAAAATTTATCAAAATGTGGAAACAGAGTCGTGAGGCTCAGAAAATATATTTTGTAGGGTCGCGGCCATGGGAACCACTGCCTTACTAAAACATCAAAACAACAATACACTAGCCGACGTTAACAACTTCAGAACAAAACTCAACAAATCAAAGCACAAATCCTTGAATTTTCCGTCGCCAAATATGTTGTTTTTATTTAAGACGAATCGCTATCTGACAATTTTTGTCGTCTTTGGTCAGTTTGCCATTGCTATCGCCGAAACAATTTTTTTAAGAGTTTGCAAAAAATTGAAGCCTTATTAAAGAGCAGGGATTTACGCACCAATGAACCTGTGCACTTACAAAAAATTTTGAAGATAAAACCAGTGAATACAAATGAACTGATGCAGGTGTACAAATAGCACTTATTACTTATCAAGAATGTGTTACATACCTTGGCCCGTGCGGAAACTTTTGTATCCTGATCCATGATTGTTCCTTTAAGAACACTGTCAATAAGAGCTTCCTTGATGTAGTCTGTGATTTCATGAACCTTGAAAACAGCCATCCAAAATTACTTAATGAACTGTTAGCTTCGGGAAAAATAAGTGTCTTGTAAAAATGAAATATTTAAATGAAATTAACTTGCTGGTATAACTACTCTCCTGAATTAAATATAACTAATTTGCTATGGTCAGACGTAATTAATTTGCTGGTGTAACTAATCTCTTTATATATATATATATATATATATATATATATATATATATATATATATATATATATATATATATATATATATATATATATATATATATATATCGACTAAATGTATCTTTAAAGAAACGACAACCTCTTGAACAGCTTTACTAAAGACTTTTTAAAAAAATTGGTTGCTTTGTTCTTTACTTCCAAAGATGTACAGAAACATTCATGCATACATGGATAACAGTATTCCCTTTCAATTGTCTATGCAGTTATTCGTTAACTGTTCCGCTGTTATGTATATCTAATTTGCAGTTTTTATTGTTAGCTTTTTATCTTTCTATTTCATTGGGTTGTATAAAGTTGTATTTCGTAGCTGATCTTGTCCAAAAGCAAGTTCATTGCTTACCTGACCAAAATCATTGATTTTTCTCAATTCTATAAACAAGTAATACATAGCGAATATTTTCTCTGTGAGTATGGGTTTTGATATTAGGATCATAATCAATAGAAGTAAACGTATTTACCTTTGTCTGAGTCAAGGAGTTTGCATTTTCCATGTTCTTTATTATAATTATAGTAACCGACCTTCTAATTCTAACAAAGACTTAATCTTGTAAACATGTAGAACCTTCTACAATGAAAATTTTCCACAAGGTAATAGTTGTTTGTTTTTTTTTTAAAAAACATTGCTAATTGTGACATGGGGTCAATTAGAGGACTATATAATCTAGTTTTTATAGAAATTACTTATTCATGCTGTAAGATCTGAGCAGAATCAGTTGTGCTATTGTTGTGTGCAGTATTTCTTTTGGGCTGGAACTTATTTATTCAGACTTATTTAATTCATGTTATTCTTCACTGGAAATATAAAGTGCTCAAAAATAAATTCTTGGAAATAGAGACATGGATTTAGGGTGATATATTCTTGGATTGTATTATTGTAATTCAACAAAAGACTCTTGGCATATCACCACGACACGGGCCACCATACGCACATCAACACTTCCAGGGCTGGATTTTTTGTGGGGATACCACCAAAGTGTATTCAGAACTTAATCATTAGGACTTGTGTTCGAAATCCTAGGATTATTTTGGAGCTGAATTCACAATACCGTAAGTTATTTTTACATTATCACTTTGTATTTTAGAGAAAAATTATTTGTTGAAGATTATAAAGCTTTTTACTTCTCACTCTTTTCTATTACTTATTTTACGGCTACAGAGTCCTAATGCCCTATAAATTGTCTTGGAAGTTATTCGTGAACTACTTTGTCTAAATTTATTTTGAACGTATGAAAGTATTAAACTGCCATCGACATGACGAGATATTTTTATTGCTTATATAATTAAAAACGACATAAAAATATATTTCTATTGCATATGTAATCAAGACGACATAACGAGATATTTCTATTGCATATGTGATAATAACGACACGACGAGATAATTCTATTGCATAAGTAATAGAAACAACATGACAAGATATTTCTATTGCATATGTAATAAAAACGACATAACAAGATATTTCTACTGTATATGTAATCATGACATATTTCTATTGCATATGTAAACAAAACGATTTCTTGTACTTCAGCAAAACGAGCTGTCTATTGCAATATGTTGACATGATTATGTAAACATGATGACAAATTTACATACTTAGGTCTCTAGACTGTGGCAACATCTAAGTAAGACAAGATCGACATGGCATTATGTCGTCGTATCTACATAATCATGTCAGTATATTGTAATTCTTTGCTTGTTTTATTGATGGAAAAGAAGCCCTAATCGAATATACAATATAAATATCTCGACGTGTCCATATTTACATCAAAGATATTTATTGACGTAAATGTTCCTATATGGCTGCATATCAAAGGATAACAGGATTATGAAACAAGCTCATCTAGCTTGTCTTAATCCATGCGTTCAAAGTATGAATTTAATAAGCATCACATCACATTACAAGTGTACAGAAACTATATTACAAAACAAACAAAACAAAACCAACAAGAAAAACAGCAACAGCAACAAGAACAAAAACAACATATTAGTGAATTATTGTAAAATATATTTCGCAAAATATAATATGGCACTCACTGTGTTATACAATACCGCTATATGGCACTCACTGCGTTATACAATACCGCTATATGGCATTCACTGCGTTACACAATACCGCTATATGGCATTCACTGCGTTATACAATACCGCTATATGGCACTCGCTGTATGGCAATCCATAGAACAGTTTTCCCAAACAGAATTCACATATTAAAATAATCGTCTTATGTGAATAAACTATGGTCGATCAAAAGAAAAACGATCAAGAGTAAAGTTCAAAATTACGTTATTCCTCATTTTCCAAGCCTTATATTGAAGAGAGATGTGCTCCAGCTAACAGAATTCGAAACACTAAATCGAGGCGTTGATGTGAAGTTCAGTACTCATTTCGAAATAGGAACTTAGATACATACAGATTTTAGAGGTTTTAAGAAAACATACTCAAACAATATCTTGCCTTGAGAGACACTATGTCAGTAAAATTAAAATTGCAGAAACGTGAATTAAAGCATACATCATTAAATCATTGTCAAATGTAATAACTGCGCCGGGAATTTTAGCAAGCAGGAATAATAAAATCATTGTTGCATGTTTTAAGCGGGACAGTTAAGATTGTAACGTTGTTTTTTCTGAATTTATCGTGGTATAAACTATCAGTTGCCGACTCACAGTAAATAACGCCCGAAAAATAACTCAGAAAAAACAACGATAAACTCTTATAATTGCAATTCTTTATAATTTTATATATTTTTATTATTGTTATTTTTTAAAAGATATTTCCAATAAATATTAGAGTCTTGTTTAAGCGCATGAATTCTTGTTGAGGGCATCTGCTACGTAGCTATTTATAGAACAGGGGATTCTCCATCTGCAACGTAATAATTACGTCAACATCAAACAAAAAATTCTACCAATGGTAGGCGATCTAAGGTTTTGAACATTTCACAGCATGGTCTTAATCTTTTATCTAAATTGGCATATGTGATCTGAGCAGAAGTTCAATATTCAAAGCAAAGGATGTGTTGTTTTGTTTGACATACGAATGACTCTTGGATTTGATGCTATCGTGAGTTCATTGTGACTTGGCCGAATCGTTATTCTCTAGACACGTGAGTAACCAATTTTCGCGTCTTTAAATATATTTTCGTGTTGATTAACATATTAGGCTACCTACAGGGGCTACTTACAAATGAAATTAAGACTATCGGTAAATGATTATAGTGATGGGGGTCATGTCAAATAGTGCAATACATCGACACTGACAGTTACGATGGGGTGGGGTGGGGTGTATCGGATCTCCGATCCACCCCACATTGTAACTATCAAGGTCGGTGTCTTACATGGTAAGACTGTGAATCAAATTTTTATGACGTTAGCCTTTGAACCACCCTCCTGCCAATCCCTATATCCATTTACCTATAGTTTTAAATTCATTTGTAACGAGCTGCAGTGTAAGCGCTCTATCCCAATGTTCTTGGCAGGTTTTGAGTTTCCCAGCTTTTCTTTTTCAAATCTAGTCAAGGAAAGAATTATTTATATTCAGAAAGACAGCAAAGATGTGTTATTTGAGTATGTCAAATCAATTTATTCAATTTTCTAAATAAAATATAAACCCACCGTTTTATTTCGTTTCAAAGGCATGCAGTGTGCATGCATTCCAGTTCAGTGGTTACGTTAGTTACTTTGCACGTGACTCTATTTATAGAAGTTAGTATAAAGTAGTTCTCCGTACAGTTTATACAGAAATAAACGCAATTGGGTCTGATCACATGATTATGTTCTGACCAATGGAAATCTTCATTTCATTTATCAACTGATGCAACTGCAGTTATTACTTAATGTAAGCAGGTAACAAAAAAATATTGTTATATGAAGCAAGCGGGTCAGGAATTAATTTGCGCAGTAATGAGAAGGCAACGGAGGATTCGAGGACAAAGTCAATTTAAGAATTAAACAAAGTTAGGATTTGCAATTCTCTGTGATCTGTTTAAAAAACAGTGCTAAAGCCAGAATGAAACGCAGCTGAGCGAATGGAATATTAGAGTAAACCACTGTTAGCTATAGGTTCTTTGCTCCTTTTAAAGATGGTGTCAGGAAGGAAGAACGGAAGGAATGAGGTATTGTTAATGATACCTTTTCCTTATTTTTGTCGGCAAAATGGTCCCTTACATACAGCGCGCCAAGAGCATCCCGAAAGTACTGACCGACATAGTTAAAACAATAGCGCCATGTCCCCAAAAATGCTGCCACGCCAGTCATATCAACATAGAAATCCCGGCTTGCATGTATGTATTCCCAAGACAAATCTTGAACGTAACGTCTCGCCAGTCTCCAAACTATGTAATTATTTAGAATTCTGAAAAAGGATGAATGTCAGGTTAAAATTTTGAAATTACCTTTACTTTGTTCATGTCAGCAAAATGGTCCCTGACGTACAGAGACGATAAGGCGTCTCCCATATTTTGTTCTACGTAATGGAAACATTGCTGCCATGTTCCTAGAAACTCTGTAATACCGTATAGGTCTTCGTAATGGCTCCTCCAGGCATAGATGTATTCAGAAGAAAGCTCCGTCAAATAGGACTGCGCTAAACGCCATGTAATGTAATTGTTAAGCATTCTGAAATGGATGATATCTGAATGGAATCACTTCTTACATAAAAATGCGTGTGCAATCACACAAGGTGTGTGATTGTGGCTGTATTCATACATCTACACTGGATACCAAGCGGCACTGATGCCCTAATGTGTGTTGTTATACTTAATATTCCTTCGGAACCCCACCGAAAAAACATGAATCCATTAAGTGTCGTGTGTACAACCATGTCGGCCTATTTTGCGCGTCGGGTAAACTTGCGCAACGATACGTCATTCATGTAAACACTGGAACACGTGTTGTTTTTGGTGGAAAATCCAATTTGTATCATGAAAGAACGATCGTCCTTTAATTAAGGAAAGTGATAATCATAAAGTGTACAAAAACTATCAGACATTTCTATTCTAACTGCATATGAAAATGTGATTTTAAATGTCAACATGTAGACCCACTCCATGATGTCTTGAACTTGTAACCCAGAAAAACCTGTTTAATTATTCTCTTTTACAATCATGCAGATAAATATATTATTTAAAAAATAGAACTCTTTACCTTTGAGAAATACTGCATCTTAATCCATGTTTTAAATTTTGCAAGAAGTTGTCCGACACATACTTTATCGTCTGCTATCGAAATTGTCAACTTGCCGCTTCTCAAGAAATTCCCGGGTTTACAGTATAGTTTGTTTCTAAATTCTTTGGTAATTTTTGTTCCATAAACGACACGTTGAAAACATTACATCCTATTCTACATCCTATTCATTATTGTTTCTCTTCAACAAAATAGCTTATTTTTTTATAAACGTTTAACTTTTACTAATTTTCTTACTAGATCAGGTTTAGTTTACTTAATATCCCTTGCTATTTAGTGGCATTGTTACGTTGAATTTTGTAAAACCAGCTATAAACCTGACCTAGTTCCTTGTCTGAAATGCTGACAGAAAGAATCCAAAGCAATGTGTTTCATTTCCATAGCCCGATGCATTATTTTCAAAGTCATGCGCAGAATAGGCCGACATTTCGCGAGTCATGAAAACACAGAGGTAGTATCCCTTGTGTCCAAAATTAGTATTATTTTGAACAGAATGTTCTTGTGACAATTGCCGCTTTTCAAATGGTAATCATTGCAGTATTGTATTTTCGTCAATCGGTCGAATTCGGTATGCGTTGTGTTTGCGCCAATATTGGTGACGGAAACCTTAGATGCGCAGAAAAGCCCGACAGCGGTGTGTGTGTGTATGTGTGTGTGTGTGTGTGTGTATATATATATATATATATATATATATATATATATATATATATATATATACACACACACACACACATACATTCCTGTTACGTTCTCAAATCACACAGACGATGGAAATTTTCAGAGAAGAGAAATAAGATGTGTTCTACTCTCTTTCTAATATGTCGTATTCACTAAGCGATAGAAATTAAGGAGGCAAGCATAGCGGATTTCAACTCCATATTATCCGGCGTGTATTCTCACTTAGTATCAGTCAAAACACTGATCCGAATCTGTGTGATTTCACGTATCCCAACTGCCAAGGATGTGGTAGTTGCTTTATTCATCAAAAATGAGAGATGTTATGCTGCACGATTCGCAAAAGTGTTTTTTTTCCTAAATAGATTCAAGATTTGGTTCTCTTGCGAGACGCTCAGGTTTCGATCGTTATCAACTCTTGCCGAATCTCTCAGGCGTGCTGAACCCCTCGCCCTTCGAGCTTGGGATTCGGTAACTTTGATGCTAAAAGAAAACATGCATAATTCTTACTTTACATGATAGTTTCCTGTAT
>JAECUM010032087.1:0-18001 GCA_016617855.1 Megalonaias nervosa
AAGAAATATTTGGACATTGAAAAACGCATTCAGAGACTGTCGAAAATGTATAACGATGGGAGCATAGATGCTATTGAAATGATAACTGGTATTAGCCATAATCTGAGTTATTATAATTAATTGTAGTAAATTTTAAATTTGAAACTGTATTAAAGTTTGAATTGAAAACTATGAAAGTTTAAATTTAAAATAAATATAAAGTTACAGTTAACAAATGTGTTTGTCTTTTTTTTTGCGCTCTATTGATACTAGTTCTTCGCGCTATAATGGGATGCGCACTAATAGGATTAGCTCTAATGGGACTAAAATATTTTTGGGGCTCTAGTGGGATAAGCTCTAATGGAGTGCGCTCTAATGAGACTTTACCGTTTTCGAATGGTACTATTTTTAATGGGATACCAGATTTTGCCGGAGGGGGGGGGGGGAACAGTTTTCATGAGATACCAGTTTTCAGGTGGTACCAATTTTTATGACTACCAGTTTTAGGGGATTTTATGGTTTCTTCCAATCACAAGTTTCAGAACCCAATGAGCAGTTATTCTTCTATTGATAAACTAAGACACCAGTCTCAAGTGGCAAAATATTGACAAAAACAACTTTTTTCACATAACCACAAAAACTGACACCCATGAAAATAAATGAATTCAGGGTATTTGTGATTATTCCTTGGTTATTGTATTTTTTGCTTTCCTGTGATTGTATATTTCAGAGTCACTTGAATTCTATTGTTTACCATGTTGACTCAAAGCTGTTAAATAAACATGATATGTCATACTGCATATTGTTTTGCCCAAGTCTGTAAAGTAAGCATGTCAAACTGCATATCATGTCATATTGCATGTGATATGACACAAGGCTGTCAAATAAACATACATCATACTGTATTCATTTGGCTCAAAGCTGTAGAATAAGCATGATATGTCATACTGCATATTGTGTTGCCCAAGTCTGCAAAATAACCATATATCATACTGCATGTCATATGGTCCGAAGCTGTAAAATTAGCATGATATGTCATACTGCGTATCATATTGGCCAAGGCTGTAAAATAAGCATGATTTGTCATATTGCATGTCATATAACCCAAGTCTGTAAACTAAGCATGCATCATACTGCATGTCATATGACCTAAGGCTGTAAAATAAGCATATGTCATACTGCATGTCATATGACCCAAGACTGTAAAATAAGCATATGTCATACTGCATGTCATATGACCCAAGGCTGTAAAATAAGCATATGTCATACTGCATGTCATATGACCCAAGGCTGTAAAATAAGCATGCATCTTACTGCATGTCATATGACCCAAGGCTGTAAAATAAGCATATGTCATACTGCATGTCATATGGCCCAAGGTTATAAAATAAGCATATTTCATACTGCATGTCATATTGTCCAAGGTTGTAAAATTAACATATACTGCATGTCATATGGTCCAAGGTTGTAAAATAAGCATATATCATACTGCATGTCATATGGCCAAAGGGTGTAAAATAGGCATATACTGCGTGTCATATGACCCAAGGTTGTAAAATAGTGTGATATGTCATACTGCATGTCATAAGAGGTGACCAATGGAGGCAGGAGCTATGGTGGTTAAGTGATAAGCAACTGGAAGGGTGTGGGCTCGAATTGAATCATACCATTGGATCACCCACCATGTTATGTCATTGTGCAAGGCAATTAAATGACATATTTGTGTTGCTATGTTGTAATATGCCAAACCAAATGAATCCAATTTAAATATGAAAATTGGGGACACATTTTTTTCCAGTAACAAAATTTGTGAATTTCTGAAACAGAATGTAATCTGCTTTTTTTAGTCCTTCAAGATGGTGATATTTTGCACTTTATTTGTTTTACCAATGTTGATTTCAAAAGTCCCAACAATGTACAGCATGTGACTCACTTTCACTGGACCAGATGTCAGTGTACATGTATTTTGGTCATATACAGGGTGATAGCCAATGAAAGCAAATGACTTTTGATGGACAACCACATCCTTACACATATTGGAACCAATCCTTGGACTGCAGTGTCAAAAGCAAGCAAAGATACCACTGTATTGTTCAGGCATTTAATAATACACGAACTGTATTTTATGTTTTCTAATTACAAATTTCCTCATTTTCTGTGGCGTATTTTCTCCAGTCTTTTCTTTTTGAATAAAACCATTGTTGTTGCATTGTTTTTGCATCAATGTAACCAGTAAGAGTAATAACTTAATTGAATTTTTATATCTAATTCTTCCTTAAATATGAAATGGTGGATAAAAGACTGTTTGAATCTCAAGTTTTCTACAGTAATGTCTCCTTAGAGCAATACCAAAATGACGAAATATCTTACTATAATCTCATGGATCATTTCTTTCAGTGCAACATATACTTTCCCTTATAAAGAATCAAACTGTCATTATAATCGAGTGAATATGTATTAGTCAACAGTAAAAGCTATCCTGTCCAATGTCAGAATTTACAATACAGGTGAGTGGCCCAATATAAGGCTAAAGTAAAAATAATCCAGTGTCAAAATTTATGCACAAGTGTGCAGACATATATGACACTAAAGTAAAAATTATTCTGTCCAGTGTCAGAATTTATGCTGTGAGTGGATGTATATTATTGTCAGCTTGCCAAGAATATTGAGTTAAGTAACGTGTATGCAGGGAAGAATTTCATGAGGAAACGATACAGTATTCCCTTGTTTTAATGCTCTGTGTATGATATCCATAGACTGCATTATTATGAAGTGCAAGATACAATATTCCCTCATTATAATGCAGTCCATTGGAGCTAAAGTGTATACTATCTTATAATGATATATATGATACAGTACTCCTCATTATAATACAGTCAATGGGAACCATAGATTATACTGCCTTATAGTGAGACTGCCTTATAATGAAGTACATTATACTCCCTCATTATAGTTCTGTCCATGGGAACCATTATACTGCCTTATAGTGAGACTGTCTTATAATGAAGTACATTATACATATAATTCTACCATTAAGATTTGATCCATGACCGTACCTTATAACAGGAAATGTGTTATAATAAAGGGCTGTATAGCAAGGGAATGATGTAATATTTACTGCATTTTTCAGGATGCCATGGAGAAAAAAATTGAATTTGCATAATTCCAACAATCTACATTAAGAAAGTATTCTTTGTGACTTGTTATGTACAGAGATAGATATCATTAAAAAATGTAAGTCTAGAAAGATGTATTCAATGGTCTTGATTGTTGAACTGGAATACAAATTTTATAATTAAGAACCTGGTACAACATGGACAGTCACAACAAATACCTGACATTATATCTGTGAATTAAATAGTATTACCTATAAATGACAAAGATTATCTCCTACTAATAAATAATACATGCCACTGTAATCATTTGTATTGATGATTTCTACATATGGACTACAACAGGCTTGATGCCTGTATCCGATAGGTGAAATCATTTGGTTTACTCAGGTCTTATCCTTCATCTTGACTAACAAGAGTCTAATTTCATCATCATTGAATTTCTCAAAATGAATCTTGGAAAATCTTGGGTATACATTTCAGCATGTGATTGGTTATAAATATTTAGTTTTAAAACAAAAATAGGAGGCTTGAAGAATTTTCTTCTCTGTCAAAGAAATAAATCTAAAAGGATAAAAACAATCATTTACTCAGATGAGTCACATAGTGGTGTTTCATTGGTTGAATGCCAGTGATGATGTAAATCTGAAATTATTAGTAGGAGACATTTATTGATCTCCTTTGTAAATTATTATTATCTACTACTAGTAAAAGGGGGATATCTGACATACCCAATAAAGTATGAAAACAAAACACAATTTGTTCAACAATCATGAAGAAACCACAAAAGTTTGTTAATGCGGAAAATCCTGTCCGCACATTAACTGCATGTCCATGATCTTGCAGAAAGTCCCTGAAAGAGCTGCTTCACTTGAAGTACATTAATTACATGAAAGAGCTTGTTTATGACAGATGTTTAGGATTAAGTGCAAAGACATATCTTGATGAACTGTTTGAAAAACAAGCTGAACTCTCTAGATTATTGTTTTTCCTGCCCATAAGAAAGTAACTTTGTATCAGTTAGCCTGTAGATTATGACATCAAGCAAAATTCAGATTCCTAGCTGTGACAAATTGAGTCATAAAACCTCCTCCTAATGGTGCATTATCATTCCCCTCATCTTATCTAAGCACAATCTTTCCAGCAATTACACACAACCTGGCCCTAACATGAGACCAAGCTCAACTGCAACAGGCACAGGGAATTAAAACACCTTTGTATAGTCTGATCTAGGCTGGCTTCCTTTACTCATTGTCTCTCTGATCATGTGTGTGTATTATAGGCTCCAGTTATCTGGATAGTGTTTTTATTGACAAGTTTGATGGGAAGCCAGCTCAATGTGCAAGGGATCAGTACATTATCCTCAGTTTGGAAAGGGGGATTTAGGTTGGTGAAGACAAAAATAATTGAAAGAATATAGTTTGCCCAAAGAAAAGTTAATGCCATACCCTTTTTTCATAAAGACAATTAGGATATTGATCTCTTGGCTTTGCACAAAGCTGTTCAATATGTAATAGAAGTGTCAGTAGCCTATTGAATCCATTGAATGACCCAATGGGTTGCCTGTGCCTGTGCTGGTTGTGCAGAATAAAAATTTCAGACTTTTATAACTTCAATAACTCGCTACAATTTTCATGAAATTTTGACCATATACAGTAAAACCTGTCCTGAGAGACCACTGCTATGAGAGACCACCTATCTTGAGAGACCAGGTTCTCCATGTACAGATTTATTGATTATATAGTGTTATGACCTGTTGTGGGAGACCATTTATGTTTTGGCAGAAGGGGTGGGCTTTCAAGACAGATTCCACTGCATCAAAGTCATATAGCATGATTTTTAGCTCTGCTGGTCATAGACCAGAAGAACTTAAAGGACAAACATTTTGTCTGCCCATTATCCATCTATTAGCACAAGTTTGTTGTCACTACTACTCCTAAACTACTTGGAGGATTGCCATGAAGCATTACATGTGCATTCAATCCATGGTCAGGTTTGTCATGAAAAAAATGATGCCACTTGGACATCCAGTGTGGCCTCCAGAGTGGCCATCTTGTTATTGCTACTTCTGAATGAATCCATTTTTCATGAAAAGACTTATAGTGTCTGGTTGGTCATGAGTGCAAATGGTGCTGATCTACCAGCCAGTATAGCCACCACAGCAGCCATCTTGAAAATCCTGTTATTTCTACTTCTCAACAGACTTCTCTTGACATATTGTCTCACCACAAGATTTCATGTTGTGTCTAGTTAGTCATAAAGAAGATAGTGCTGATCTGATTTCAGATATGCCACCACAGTGGCCATATTGAAAATCTTGTTATCACTAATCCTTCGAAATGGATGGTATATCTGCATGGAGTATTCAGCAAACAACTTCTTATGATGTCTAGTTGGTCCTAACTGAATATGGTGCTAATCTATTTTATCACATAGTCGGTACACTTTGCCTACGGTGTGTGCAGTTTCATATTTTTGATATT
Source organism: Megalonaias nervosa (assembly GCA_016617855.1). Taxonomy (NCBI): domain Eukaryota; kingdom Metazoa; phylum Mollusca; class Bivalvia; order Unionida; family Unionidae; genus Megalonaias; species Megalonaias nervosa. The sequence continues at coordinate 5,576 of JAECUM010032087.1, forward strand.
ATACATGTGAACATATCACTCTGTGGGATTCTGATTGGTCCAAATAAGCCCATGAAATTCTTGTGCAGTATTCTCTTTACTGATTGGCTGCGATCGTGGGAAAACTTTTTTAACCCCATCTTCTGGAATTGTTTGTTTTGAATGAACATTTTTGGCCGCCATTTTTTTATTCAACTCGCGAAAGGGAATTGGAAAAAAATGGTCTCATCCAGTCTCAATATTGCCAATTTACCCCCACAGGGGTTTGTTATGTCATGTTGTTGTTGTTATGTTGTTATAGGATTTAACGCCATTTTTCAGCACAAGATAGGCTATACATGGTGGCCAGTATTAATGGTGGAGGAAGAACCCTGGAAAATCCCGGGAAGAACCACCGACCCACGAGAAGCTACTGGCAGGCTTTCTCACATACCCACGTTAGCCAAGCCTGGACTCGAACTCACGCAGACAGAGGTGAGATGGCAGTGATCCGTAACGGTCAGCGCTTTAGACCACTCGGCCACTGTTATGTCATGTATAACATATCAAAACATGAAAAATGGCAAAACCCCCAAGAAAAGAACAATAACAACAAGTAAAACTATTGCTTAGATGATAACGAGGGTGGGGGTGGGGATGGATGGGCGGTATATCTGTAGCATGGAATCGACCCTATATACAACCTTGGTTTAAATGTGAACTTACTGAAGTAAATAAACTCACCTTTGGTCACAGAAGAATACAGACATAACCCGGTCTCCCCAACTGACAGAACTTTATCCAAACACAGCATATTTACGCGGTAAATATGTAATCCATGTCCGACTCAACTCAAAAAGAGATTTGTGTACGTGTTCTGTACAGTCCAATGTTCCGAATCAAATACTGCAAATATCCGGTCACAAATACATTGCCGTATATATGTGTATTTCTGCATCCAGTAATCTTCTCACAAAAATATCGCAACAATGTAACGTTTAGTTGTGATGTGGAAAATTTCAACATAAACACTGTCACTGTGTTGTGTAGACCAACCCAACCGGTACTGTGCACCATATCAAACAATGTGACATCACACACATTAGACATTTTGTGTTAACAAATGTTTTTCCTTTTGTAAAATGTTCTGTTTATTTGGATGGACGATTATTCTTCGATTTATAATTATCAAAATGCATCATATACTTTTATTATTTCAACTTTGTTTGGGACTATTATTTACGCACAACAAATGAAAGGTACAGTGTCTGTCAGAATGAACGAAATTATTCATTCTTTCTATCTAAATAATTTCCCCTGAAATAAAACTATGTGATAAAAACAATCTCAAATGGGTAACGATTTAATATTAAATTTATGAAACTCGTTAAATTATGTCCAGCTTTTGCTCGAAAAGGCTCGCAAAAGCTGGACATTATTCAACTCGTTTCATAAATTCAATATTAAATCGTTACCCATTTGAGATCCTCTATGTCTAATATGGCCACCATGACAGCCATCGTAAAAATTGTGTTATTGCTACTTTTCCTGAAGAGAAAGTCATATTGACATGGAGTTTACACCAGAAGACTTCTTATGATGTCAGATTAGACATAAATAAAAATGGTGCTGATTTGATGTCTAATATGGCCACCACATCAGCCATCTTGAAAATCTTGTTAAGCTACTGGAATATGGTTTTCACCAAAAGATTTCTGATGACATCTGTTTGGTCCTAAATGAAAATGGCACTAATCTGATGTCATTATGTCCACTGCAGTAGCTGTTTTGAATCTTGTTATTACTTTAGATTATCAGAGATGGCTTGACCACTCAGCCTAGTGGTAGCCTAGTGGTTAGAGTGTCCACCTCAGATGTGTGAGGTCACAGGTTTCAACCCCAGCAGAGTCATACCAAAAACTTATAAAAATGATACTAACAGCTGCATGGTGTCAGGATAATGTGACTGGGATTGGACATGACACTACATGCCTGTGGCATGATGGCCTAATGCTAGATGTTCACTGTAAATTACCACACTGCAGACATCGTAGCAATATGACTGAAAAAAATTGTTCAAGTTAACGTTAAAAATCCAAGTCACACACACACACATGATCACTCAGTAGTCAAAAGTAAGAAATGGTTCAGCTTGAATTCTTGGAAATTCTTTTCACCTAGTTGAGCATCAGACCCTTCAAAGAACTCTTGTTTCAAGTTTAAGACAACGATTTCAAAGAAATAACTACAAGTATGCTAATTAGCGGGTGGACCATTCTCCTAAAATCAAAGATGTCATTTATACTTGGCTTGTCAAATGTGCAAAGTGAGTTTATTAACAATGTAACATTCTTTGAGACCTTTATGTTTGCCATTGTACATGTTGAGCTTAAAACCACCCCAGTGGCATAAGTAGTTCAAGTGTCCACCTTGGATGTAGGAGGTCATGGGTTTGAACCCCAGTTGATTCATACCAGAGACTTATAAAAGTTGTACTAGCAGCTGCCTCACTTGGCACTCAGCATTAAGGATTTAGTGTTAGGACTGGTCGGCTCCATGGCAGGATAATGTGTCTTGGTGGGACATGGTGCTCTATGTCTGCAGCATGCAGCCCCAGTGCTAGACATCACTATAAACAGCCACACTGCAGACATCATAGTGATGTAACTCAAATTATTAAAGCTACATTAAAATTCCCCCCCAAAAAACACATACTGAACTTAAAGACTCTTTTTTTTTTACAAAACAAAACAGACCCTGCCCCACCTCTAAACAAGGCATATATATTCTAGTAATAGTTGAACACAAGTGCACATGGGAAGAAATGTAATGAAAATTTAAATCCATACAAAATTCCTGCATAAAATTAGGTTAGTGAGCTTTCATTTATGGGGAGTGACTTGAAAATTTTTGTTTTGCAAGAGTCTACTTTAGCTGAATTGGAGTGTCATTTCCAAATTTAAGAAAATTCCATTGCCATGACAACCAATTTTCTTAATCACAGGAAACGTCTTATATGTCAACATTCTCAGTTTTTGTCAAAAGTATTGTCATGTCAGTGTTGACAGTCCTATAAGATACAAGACAACGGGGTTTATATCTTCCTGTAAGTAAAGCAGCCTCCATTCATCAGACAGAAAAATGCTAAGGGTAATTGAATTGTGCCTGATGGAAAAAGACTCCTGGCAGATCACCATATTTCTTAAATACCAGCCATGAAAAATTATCTCTGGTTAATTAAGTTTGGGAGAAGTTTGGCATTATATGTCTAGGTTAATAAGAAAAGGTATGAATCAGAGGAGGGGGAGAGTGTAGCCAGACTGTGTCACTCAGCACACTGTCAGATCTCTTAATTCAGAAAGAAAATGGAGGATTTGCATGCACAACTACTACATTGCTTCTGTAGCTTCATTGAAGTTACTGAAAGAAAGAGTTGACCATATTGTAGTTATTCAAAGAAAATGTTGACCATATTTTTGAATTTTTCTGATAATATGCTGAGAAATGGTCATTGTAATGAATTTTCACAGGAATGTCATTTTGTGGCATTTTCTATAAATGCAGGCGAAACTGCCCAACATAATATTTTACTGTGTGTTTGACTGGATCCAAACTTTCAGTATAGACACATTAAAACCATCACTGTAGATACATTCAGACCATCACTATAGATACAGTCAAACCAGCACTATAGATACAGTGAAACCATCACTATAGATATATTCATACCATCACTATAGATATATTCATACCATCACTATTAATACATTCAAACCATCATTATAGATACATTCAAACCATCATTATAGATATATTCATACCATCACTATAGATACATTCAAACCATCACTATAGAGACATTCAAACCATCACTATTAATGCATTCAAACCATCACTATAGATACATTCAAACCATCATCATAGAAGCATTCAGGCCATTACTATAGATACATTCAAACCATCACTATAAATACATTCAAACCATCATCATAGAAGCTTTCATACCATCACTATAGATACATTCAAACCATCACTATAGAGACATTCAAACCATCACTATTAATACATTCAAACCATCATTATAGATACATTCAAACCATCACTATAGAGACATTCAAACCATCACTATTAATGCATTCAAACCATCACTATAGATACATTCAAACCATCATCATAGAAGCATTCAGGCCGTTACTATAGATACATTCAGATCATCACTATAGATACACTCAAACCATCACTATAGATATATTCAAGCCATAACTAGAGATACATTCAAACCATCACTATAGAGACATTCAAATCATCACCATAGATACATTCAGACCATCACTATAGATACATTCAAATCATCACTATTGATACATTCTGTTGGATTGTTAAGGTATTCCAGTGATATTCTTCACATAAAAAATACAATAAACTCAGTTTAAAAGAATCAGTCCAAAAGAGCTTGTAGATGTATTTAAGATTTGCCAAATATGTACAGGTGTCAGAAATTTAAAATGTTGAGATTTTTAAAAGTAAAGATGATATCTGATTCCAATAGAACTGAAGTGAAATTTCATATATTGAATGAAAAAGATCAGGTAATTAAAAAAATTTAGTTAACCAAATTATAAGTATACAGAGTTTTCACTCACAGATAGACTGACAAGTTTTAAAACCCTGTTTCATTGGACTGTGTATCTGACCTCATGACCAGTGCAAGTGGATATTTCACAAATTTCATCCCATTATCATAATGGAACAATATTAGCTGCTTATTTTAAAGTTGTCTTTCATACATATATCAGCCCCATATAGCCAGTATTGTGCAGACATGCCATTAAACCCTATACATATATACATTCATTCATATGCTATTAAAAATTGATCATTTAGGCATCGTTCCTGTAATGTACAGTGTATTACTCGTATAAAATCAAACAAGCATTTTAGCTATTAAATGTTGAGTCGTCTTCAAGAAATTTTTTTAAAAACTTGGGAAGAAAATATATTGGTTTTTCATCCTGATAGCAGATTTCTTGCTCTGTACTTGTGAAATTATAGATCTAAATTTCAATTCAGCTTGGCTAGGCCTAAAAAAACATCAGCATGAAAAATGAAAGAATAGTAAAAAGTAAATTATACATGCTCACATATGGTTATCCTATATTTTTAAAGCAAAAAGTATTGTATATAATAACTTATAAGGAAAGTTCATCTATAAATTGCACAGACAATTGTGTAATGTGCCAGCAGATCTGGGTCTGTGCATTTTGTTAGAAGTAATCAGAAGAACAAACAGTATTAAACCCAGATCTGCAGGCACATTATATCACAGGTCTATGTTATTTGCAGTTATAAGTCAGTATATGAGGTGATGTTTAACATTCCTCCAGGACCTTTAAGAGTTATGTATATACAATTCTAGCTTAGTTCCCAGGGTTTTTCCACTCCAGACAACTGTTGCAGATGAAAACTTGATCAATTTGCTTGAGTAATACAGTCCAATGATTTGGATGTTTATACCTCCGTTTTGGTGCAGTAGCATGTGTTTCCCACTTTGTTTATCATTTAGACCTTCCAGAGCTTCATGTTTTCCTGCTCTGTCTCTAACTTCAAGTGGCAAAAAGAAGTTTTGGGATTTGTTTGGATTCAGACTTGCTTTTCTTTGCTGAGAATTTCTACAAACCGGAAGTATGGTGCCATTTAAGATCTTTTTTAGCTTGAGAGAATTAAACTGCAATTTGTTCTTAACTTCCATTAGTATACTGACTAATTCTCATTAATAACATGAAGTTTATATGTGCCATTAATCCCTTCTCATCTCCTCTTGTAGTTGTGACAGATTTCTCTCCTACTGAGAAAAACGTTTGGATAAAGGAGTGAGGATCAGAAAGTACTACCACATACTTTTATCTTTACCAGATGACATCAGAAACTTTCACAGTCAAATTGGTCTTCTGCAGCCATCTGTGAGAACTGAGAAGAGTTTCTTCCTAAGACAGGTGGTTGCTTAATGGATTCACTTTTAGCTCACCTGGCCATGAGGTTAGACCCCAGGTGGCCAAGTGGTCAAAGACACTCACCTTTGTAGATCAATGATATCTCGCCTGTCTGCTTGGGTTTGAGTCTTTGGCTCAGCTAACATTCGTATGTGAGAAAGCTTGCTGCTAGCATACTGTGATTGATGATTCTTCCCAAGGGCTGTCTTGAGTTCTTACTCCAACAAAAGGTACTGGCTGCCATTTGTAGCTTGTTGTATGCTGAAAAATGGAGTTAAACCCATAACAAACAAGCAAGCAAGCATAAGACTTTGTGACCTTATGGTATAGTCCTTTATCAGTGGTATGTTGTTCAGTGTCCATGATGTGCAGTTTGTTCCATATTTTTTTCCATGTTTATTATTCCCCATATATAGGCAGCAGTAGGTTGGGGAACCATCCCACTGACAGCTCACAATTCAGTACAAGTGCACATTATTTCACATGGAATAATGATTAACACTAGTATATAGTATTATATCCTAATTCTAAACAAAACACAGAATTTAATATTGGCTGAGAGAGAGAGAAAGAGAGAGAAAGTATTTATTGTAACCATTTTCTACATGTATACACACATACACACATCTGTGCCAGTGCACATATATTGTTACTACTAGATTCAACATTCACTTATTACATGTTTTATGCAGTAACCATTTTCTTTACACATTTGATAATATTTACATTCTTTTATCATTTTCAATGATTATTTTCTCATATTATCAAACTCCCAATAAATCAGATACATAAATTAGGAGACCAATATTACTTTATAAATTTACTGCATTAATACCTTTGCAATTACTCTCCTTTGTAGGTGTGTAAATTATATAACTACTGCATTTTTCCTTTCCAATATACCCAATAATAAAATAAATGATGTCATACCTCTATCACTGCACACATGCTTAATTTCATATATGGACATACTTGAGCTTAATTAAAATTGTAGTTGCATTTTGAAAATACACGTATACTATGAATCATTCAAAGAGATCATTGTATAATTGCCCTTTGTCATCAAAATTTTCCATGTACAATCGACAGGTGCATAATATTTTTCTGACATGTAATAGATTTCTTTTTTTATTAAATGGGCAATGTTTGGTGTTTTATTGTTAAATCCACACACATACATATATATATATGATTTCAGTTGCAACAAAAAGTGATTGGTCACGTTATCTCTCTTGTTTTGGTTTATTATACCAAGAACAAATTCTCTTTTTGAAACTTGAAAAATTGTACAGATGGTTATGCTCACACTTGATCCACCCAATAAACTAGTAAGTAATGACTCAGTTTTGGAACAGTCCAAAATAGTTGAGGCAAAGTCTCTAAGGAGTTGTTGTATTAAGAGCATATGCTTATAGGGATTTTTCCAATTTTTAAAAAAAATGTATTTATTGGTAAAATTGTATGCATTATTTTAGTTTGAAACCATCAAGGTGTAGGACACTATGTTAGTTAAGTAAGCAAGAAAAAGTATTCCTTCCAGTCACTCCCATCTATAAACTCATTCTTGATTCCATTTCAGTACTGATGTTGTCCTAGAAGTATTAACTTTTAGTTTTTGATATGTACTTTAAAGCCCTTTTTTCCTTAATGAGAAGAGTTACAGTTTTATGTTGAAGTGGGCCATATATATTTGAATTAATGTTTATATCAAGTTTGTTGGGAAAAAAACTGAATGGCCCTAAGCATGCCCTGAAACTCCTTTAGATGTTGACAATCTGTTCATAATTTTAGTTTCCTCTTTTCCAGCACTTGCCTATTACCTGTGTGTGTGTGTGTGTGTGTGTGTGTGTCTGTGTGTGTGTGTGTCTGTGTGAGAGTTGGATTTTTAACATAGCTTTAAACATTTTCCAGTCATATTGCTATGATGTCTGCATTGTGGTAGTTTATTGTGATGTCTAGAACTAGGGCATCATGCCGCAGACATGTAGCAGGATGTCGCACCCAGTCAGATTATCCTGAAACCAGGCTGACCAGGCCTAACACTAACCTCTTAATGCTGAGTGCTTAGCGAGGTAGCTGCTAGTACAGTTTTATAAGTCTTTGGTATGACTTGGCCAGGGTTTGAACCCCTGACTTCCTGCATCTGAGGTAGATTCTCTAACCACCTAGGCTACTGGAGCAGTGCTATTACCATTTTGAGTTTCTGTTCTAAAGTTGAACATTAGCATTTGATAACCATGTAGTATTTGAAATGTGTATTGTATAAGCATGTGTATTCTATAAGCATGTGTATTCTATAAGCATGTAAATGCCTGTGATAATAAACTATTGAATTGATTTAATTGAACTGTAACTTGTTTCAAGAGATGTGGAAGAAAGGGTTTCCAGAGACAGGTGGTCTCTTAACAAAGTTGATTGGTATGGCATGTGTACATGTAACAGTAAAAAACAATCAAAGTTACAACCTTTTGGTGGGTGCATATTCTTTGTAATAAACATGATTAAAGTTGATTTAATGTTTTAAAATCCTGTTTAAGTACATTATTTTTACATCATCTGATCATCCAAAAAATTCTGATTGCCATTAAATTCAATTAAAATTTTTTTAAGTATCTCTAATTCCAGCATAACATGAAATTCTCTCATAATATAATGTGAAGTAGATTTGGATATTCCTAGCGTTTAGAACACTGTTACACATCATAATATATTGTGATGTGTAATTTGATATCTCTAGTGTTTAGAACACTGTTAATTATTATAATATAATGTTAAATAGATTTTTATATCCCTAGTGTTTAGAACACTGTTAAGCATCATAATATGATGTGAAATAGATCTGGATATCCCAAGTATTTAGAATACTGTTAAGCATCAATAATTTGGATATCCCTAGTGTTTAGAACACTGTTAAGCATCATAATATAATGTGAAATATATTTGGATATCCCTTGTATTTAGAACACTGTTAATCATCATAATTTGGATATCCCTTGTATTTAGAACACTGTTAATCATCTTAATTTGGATATCCCTTGTATTTAGAACACTGTTAATCATCATAATTTGGATATCCCTTGTATTTAGAACACTGTTAATCATCATAATTTGGATATCCCTTGTATTTAGAACACTGTTAATCATCATAATTTGGATATCCCTTTATTTAGAACACTGTTAATCATCATAATTTGGATATCCCTGGTGTTTAGAACACTACAAAGCATAATAATATAATGTGAAGTAGACTTTTTTTTATCATTGTGTTTATAATAATGTTTAACATAAAGCTGAAGAAAACCGAATCATGTATGAATTTACAAATTATGAGAAAATTAGGAATAACCATGGTTTATTTCAAAGACGTTTGTGTCCTATTTGTATTTGCAGTAGGCAGTTCTTTATTGGTCATTTCTATCTAATAAATGCGATTGAAATTTTTTATAAAACTGTTGGTAAGTTAGTTACATGTGGCTTGCAGTGAATGGGAGTAATGGATAAAATACTGGTCTTTTATAACAAGACAACACCAAAATGCAGTTCTTAAGAAAAATCCGTATTTAATGGCCTTTGACATTTTCAGTTCTTCTTGAATAGTATATTCCATAAATCATTTTTTACATTGCCTTCCTGGTGTTTGATTTTGAGGTAACAAGCAAAAATCATTGTGCATTTGCATGTAGTTTGTTTTCATGACATGTTCTGCTGTCCAAATCCACCATTTACAAGGTAGGACATGGTCTAGTCTAGACTGGCTTGCAGTTATGTCCCTGCTGACATTGACAGTGGAGACATAGTGCCCAGTCTACCCACCATGACTATGATGGATTGATCCGCATTATGGGATAATTATTGAGGTATTCAGATGTCTTCCATGTAGGCAACATCACACATACTATACAAACATATCATTTATTACTTTATTTAAAGAAAGCATGGAAGACAAGATATTAAAAAGACACACAAACTAATGAACAAATGGACAGAAAACATACAGGCTGACAAAGTGATGTACCCCAACCTATTTTTAAAATAAGCATGGGGATACAGCCAGAAATAACACTGGAGACACTCCTTGGACTGGAAGAATGCTACACTAAGTCCTTGTGATCTATGGCCGTAGAGTGTAGTCCATTCCCTGGATAAAGAAAAAGGTCAACTAATAATAATAATAATAATAAATATAATAATAAATATAATATAAATATAATAATATTAACAGAAGCTTAACATCTTTATGTTTTATATTTTTTATTGTTGGTACTTTTACATAATTTGGAAGGTTTTATCTTCCTAAATTGTTGTGCAATTTATGAAACAAAATCCATGTTTGATATATCTTTGTGCTGATTTTACCTGAAGCATATTTTTCTTTGATGTAAACATGCTTTGTCACACAAATCGGAACTGTGAATTGATTTTTTTTGTTTTATGTGCATCACTCCTAATGGTTTGTATTCTATAAAGTGACAGTTTTGTTCCTACACAAATATATGGGATGGGATAAGGGTCCTATAATTTCAACCATGGTTTGAGGGAAAGAGTCCTTTTGTATCCGTGGATTGGGGGTAAGGGTCCTGTTGCATTTAAAGAAGTATTATTGCTTATTGGATCTATAAAACTGTAGTTTTACTATAACTGCAAACTCTGAATATTGATCCCCATGAAATGATTGAATTCACAATAATTTCGTGTTACAGTGACCGGTGGTTATCAGTTTTTGTGATTTCATAAAAATGGCATTTTTATCAGTGTTTAAATTCATTTGTTGTAAAACAGGTTCTGTTGCTAAAAGAGATGAATCATTGTTCACAGTATCTTGAAATTTTCAAAAATTGATACCCACAAAAAATAGTTGATAGACAGTATTTGAAGTGTAGATAAGAAGCTAAGTAAAATCTGACCCTAGTGGGTCATTGTTTATAAACCTCATGGACACAACTCAAAACTTTATGTTGACACCCAACTTGTGTGTCCTGTTCCCATAAATGTAACATTACATGCTAGTTCATAATAAAAAAATGTTTAGTTTTTCATGATTCTATATTTATGATATAATTACACTATATATATATATATATATATATATATATATATATATATATATGTTGCAAGATTGAACAATTCTGATAAATTTTTCCAGTTGTTTCTGAAATGTATATTTTGACCATGTAACATGCAAGGAATATAAATATATCAACTGAATGAGTTTGAAACCAAGATATTGCATCACTGCCTTGAACACCAGGTCCTATTGACTTAGAAATTAGACTCATACCATATTTTCCTCATTGTCTTGATTTTGTCAGGTTTGCTTGATGTGCAGGCATATTGAATGTCTGACCTTTTACCTAAACTTACATAGCTTGTCAAAATGTACTATGTTCAGCTCTGCATGATTTTCTGAGGAAATGTATTATTTTCAAATTGAGCTACATACAATTTTTTTTTATGTAAATGGATGATGTCAGTGTTATGTGTCCAAGTCATAATTGTTTCTTCCTAATTGATTCTGCTACATCAGTGCATCCTTCATTCTGCAGTATGTTATCAGACTTGACATTAGATCCCTGTGTAGATTTGTATGTATGACTACCCAGAATGTCCACTCTAGTTGTCACAAGGGTCATAATTGACAGATGAGATGAAGGTACAAAAGGTGCCATATATGATAATATGTTTTAGATACAGTCTGACAGGTTAATGATTAGGTGACACAGTATCTAGACTGGCTAATGTACATATTTTGTAAATATCAATTTGCACTTAGGTGGCATTTCAGCTTAACAAAATGCAGCAGATTCCATAAAGGATTTTTGATTGATTCACATGTATTGAAATTGGACAAGATAAAATATAGCAAACAACCCTAGGTGTCTCATTGACAGAAATAAGATGTAGTAATGAAACCTATTGATTTACATAATATTAAATGGTAGTAGAAGTATTTTATTTTTGTATATTTGTGTTATTTAATCCTGTTGTTAAATGATTTTACCAGTTATGGATAGGATTGTGTGCAGATTGTACATCAGACATTCAACACACTAATGCATTATTTTAAAAAATGCCTTTAGGTGAAAATGTCCTCATATTGGTACATGTTTGCTAGGTTTAAAAAGATTTTTTAGGCCTCATAGACTGGATGATAGATTATACACAACATATAGTAATTGATATACCCGATGAATACAAAACTTTGACTCCATTTGGTAGCTCTATCTTCAGCACATCTGTCTATCTTTATTTCCATCTGTCTTTTGATTTTTCCAATTTGTATCTCTTTATCAGTTGTCTGTAGTAAAACTTCATATATGTGCTTTGAAAGATGCATGTTAAAATATTAAGCTTTTACTCTGCAGGGCAATTTAAAGGATATATGCCACAAAACTGCTTATTTATTAGATGTAATAGAAAATCCTGTGCCCATTTCACTAAGAATATATATATATATATATATATATATATATATATATAT
>JAECUM010032088.1:0-24853 GCA_016617855.1 Megalonaias nervosa
TCTCTCTCTCTCTCTCTTCCTTTGGTCGGCTTGACTTAACATTTACCATCATTCTTCATAGGTCCAGAGACGTTGTGGTATTACACAAGCGAAAATCCGCTATTCTAGTCTTTCATGGATTTTCGCCCTTATCTTGATACGATGGTCAACAGAGAGAGAGAGAGAGAGAGAGAGAGAGAGAGAGAGATAGAGATAGGGTGAGGCCTTTGGATATTTCATATTTAATTAATAATAATCGATTTTTAGAACCTTATAATAGGTTTCAGAAACAACAACAACATCAACAAAGCCATAAATACATTACATATGTGTGCCCCGTAACCAAGACATTTACCTTACTGTTTCGACCGGCAATTGCAACTTTGTGTCATTGATAATATAAACACTTTTGATAGGTCCCAAGGGAGGTGTAAACATACCGTTATGAAGAACGGTATTGTAGGTTACTTGGTGCAGTTTCAGTTTCAATGCTTTTTATCCAAACCAATTTATATTTCTCTCTCACTCCAGAATTCAGCAAATTTTGTCCCTTGGGCATGAGAGGGGAGGGGGAAACGGAAAAAGAAAGGATTGCGATTAAATTGTGTACCATGTTAAATTCATTTAGAAAGCGGGGATTATTAATACTTTTGATCGTTATTTTCATACGTCACTAATGATAAACGAGTGGAAATTCATCATTGATCTATAGGAATAGACCCAACAGCACACAGTTCCAAGAATGTTTATGTATGCGTATTATTGCGCCATGGGCGGATCACAATTTGATATACCAATAGAATTGGTATATCAAATTGCTTTGTACCATCACTTTAATAGCCATGTTGTTTTTAATGTATACCACATACATTTAAAATAACATAGCTTTTAAAGTGTTGGCATAAAGCAAATTCATATACCAATACTATTGGTATATCAAATTGTGATCCGCCCATGGCGCAATAATGAGAATATAAAAACATTCTTTCAACTGCAGTCATATAGATCAATTATGAATTTCTACTCATTAATCATAAATGAAATATGAAAAAAATGATAACAAGTATTAATAGTCCCTGTTTTCTAAATGAAATTAAAATGGTACACAATTTCATCGGAATCCTTTCTTTTTTCCATTCCCCTCTCCCTCTCGTGCATAAGGGAAAAGTTATGCAAAAATCTGGAGTGAGAGAGAAAAACAAATTGCGCTGAACGAAAACATTAAAACTGAACTTGTACCAAGTAACCTACAAGAATATGGTTCGTCGTAACTGTATGTTTACACTTTCCACGAGATCTATTTACAGTGTTCATAATATTAATGATGCATAGTTCCAATAGCCTGTCGATACTGTAAGTTAAATTTGTCGGTTACGAGATACACATACTGTAACGTATTTAATGTGCTGACGTTGTTGTCCTGAAACCTCTCTCTAGATACTGGCGAAAATCATCGAAAATATGAGCGTTGGGGATATTTGCATGTTGTCATACGACGATGTCTCTGGACCTAGGAATGACGGTCAAGTTAAGTCAAACCGTCCAAAGGAACACACAATGAGAGAGAGAGAGAGAGAGAGAGAGAGAGAGAGAGAGAGAGAGAGAGAGAGAGAGAGAGAGAGAGAGAATTTTATTGTCTTTAGAAATGTTAATTAAGCAGAATAATGACTGAGATCAACTGCTAGTATATTAAAATATTTTAATTACCTCTTGCTGGTTTGTCATTTCGCTTACTTTCTATTCCACGCTAATTTCCATACGCCAGAAAGTGAATGCCAGAGAGTTCATGTTCAGTGTACAAAAAGCTAACCGTGTTTGTAGTGCACTAATTTCTTCATAAAAACCAGCATTCATGTTTAAATCATAAGTGTGTCTTCTATTGATTTAATAAATGTGAATAAAAATAGAAACTCAAAAAGAAAACAATCAACTTATCAATTTGCATATGTGATTGCGAACAACAAGAAAATGCATAGAACTACATTTTGTAGCCGACACACTCGCAGGGATGTGAGGAGTTCATTCACTTGGTCAATAACAGTTGCCTGGAGCATATTATAACTCCGTTCAAAGGGTAAATATGTGTATTTGAATGTGACACAAATAAAATATATATATAGTATGTACGATGTATCAATGATATACCACGAGATGTATAAATTTTTCATTAAAAGAAAACTCGGCAAGCCTCGTTTCCTTTTAATAATATATCTGTGTGTGTGTGTGTGTGTGTGTGTGTGTGAAAATGTTTTGTATGGTATTATCAAAATTGGAGAGACTTTAAGTTGCTTTATTTTTGTTTTATATCTGTTGTTGTTGTTGTTGTTGTTGGATTTTATGACAACTTCGTCAGGCACAGCAGAAGACATCAAGGGTTTCCTTTTAAAAGTAGTTCCTATCGCGTGGACATCATGATTGAGATGACGGGTCTGAGAGAACCAGACTGAGATAGGAAAAATAAGGTTAGTAAATCTGGCAGATTTCTCGGTCGCATGGGTGAGAAGTCTTTGCCTTGGTGCTATGCAATAAATTGATTATTTTGTCTTTGTTTGATTATTGTACACGTAATAAACATGTAAGTATTATTCAAACAAGTTTTAACATAAAATTTCCATCATTTTCATGAAATTCACACAATGTGGCTCTAACATTAAGGATAGTCGGTTACTTGTCAAGCAAACTGCCAAAACTTGGTAACGTACTTCTCAGGACGAAAATAAAAAAATAGTCCTGAGATAGCCAGACGGGAATAACTGACCTTAGACAAGAAACGTGCTGTTTTATTTCTCTGTCAAATGGGCAGGAATTAATAATCTTACCGTTTCACAGTTTGACTACATGTACGCAGTTCTAGCAAAATGCTTTCATTTCACGTTAAATAAATGTGGCGACACATAAATAATGAGCAGGAAACAAGACAAACTAACAAATGCACACACGTATAAAATTATAAGGAACAGAACTTTAAGTATCTTTTGAACTAATAAGACGGTGGCAGAACATTATTGATTTTTCTGTTATTGTGGCACCCTTGTTTTTGTTATATATTATATGCAACTTTATTGTCACTCACTGTATACATTTTTTAATCTCGGCAAGCCTCGTTTCCTTTTACTGAAAAACTTATACATCATTGGTATATCGATGATATAGCGCAAATACAATACATATTCAGACACTAAAATCGAATGGACATTTAGCCGTGTCCCTCGAGATGTTACCGAGCAGCAGAGAGGGTGAACAGACCACTTTGCCTGAGACCTTATTTTACAAAAATAAAGGTTCCTACGAAGGCTAAAAAAAAGGTCAATGACGCTAAACCAAAGCCTCTAACCGAGATTATTTCCATACGGTTGAGAACGGATAATAAATCGTTTGGGTTAGCTCAGTTTTGTTATCAATCGCTGACGTATTTTTTTCAAATTTTTATGCGATTTCATTTACGCGTTGGTCACTCAGTATTGGTCATTCACCCTCTCTGCTGCTACCTTGATAAAATCAAGGACCAAAGATTTTATCCAGACCTACACGATATCTAGATCTTGGATCATGTAAATTTATCGTTATAAATCCGAACGGAACAGATTGTGCTTTTGAAAAGAAATTTTTTAATTTAATCATGTCCATGTCCCCTGAACACCAAGTATAATAAATATTCTGCAGAGTATAATTATCTACTCCATTAAACACAACCAAAATATTACAGTTATCTCTGATTACCTTAGGTATTTGCGTATATCGTTGTGTAACATAAATCACGTCAGTATTTTTACGTCTACCTCGAGAAAATATTCTAGCTGGATTGGATTGTTTATCCAGCATAACATCATCGTACACTACTAAATTATTAATAAGTCCATCTAGATGATCTACAGATGGTGCCTCATCGATATCGGTAATAAAATCAATAACATCGTTTCCATCTTCGTCCAATATTTTTGCATTTTCATTAAAATCTTTAAGTACCCCATAACACCGCTGATCATCTACAGATGGTGCTACCAAATATAACCTATCCCACTTGAGCCATCGCATTATTAGATTAAGCAATAACTGTGTTTTACCAGATCCAGATGGACCTATTATAATCATTCTGATAGAATTTGGAAGCGCTGGATGGTGCTTTACTGGTTCTTGTTTTCGTGTCGCTGAGAAATCAATTATATCCATATAATAAATAATATGAATTTATATTGTGTTCGATGCAGAGCACCCACGCCCACCACTGAATTAACAACAATAACAACAAAAAATAAAAGACGTGCAATTACAGGCAAGTGTGTGAAATGTGGTACAAAAAAATACAAATTTATTTCATCAAAGACAGGTGGGGATATTGCTGCTTCGTTAGGGAAATTACCAGGAGCTCCGTGGGCCAAATACCCCGGTGAGAAACACCTTCCTGGATATAATTACTGTGGTCCTGGAACTCGACTTGATATCCGACTTGATGATCAAGATCAACCAAGACCCGGAGAGTATCCAGTAAATAAAATTGATCAAGCATGTCATGTTCATGATGTTGCTTATAAAAGTAAAGATTTGCAGCAGCGGCATCTCGCAGATGTGAAATTGATTCATGCGCTAAATGCTATACCTAATAAATCTCTCAGAGAAAAACTCGCTAGTTTTCTAGTAAAATCTGCCATGAAAAGTAAAATAATGCTCGGGGCTGGTAATTAATTATATAACTATTATAATGGAATCCATTTATTATTCCCCGAGAGGATATTGGAGAGGTAAAGCAGCAATCAGTAAACTTGCTGAAGCAGCAAAAGTTTCACGTAATGTTGCTGCATCATGGTTAGCACGACAGGCAATATGGCAAATCTATCTACCACCACCTAAAAAAATTCATTACGCACATTTTGATGTCAGCATCCCCAATGAAGTTCATCAAGCAGATATTTTGTTTTTACCACATGATACTGTTAAAACACGTGGACGAAAATCACGCACGTACAAATACGCATTGACTGTTGTTGACGTTGCAAGTAGATATAAAGAAGCGGAACCATTATCAACAAAGACAGCATCTGAAGTTGCACCTGCGTTTGAGCGAATTTATCAACGTGGTGGTCTACGATGGCCACAGTTATTACAAGTTGATCCTGGCAAAGAATTTCTTGGTACAGTATTATCTTTGATGAAGCGATATAACGTTAAAATCAGATGAGGACATACCGAAATTCATCGTGATCAAGCAATTGTTGAACGATTTAATCGAACACTTGCTGAGCGGTTATTTGGATATCAATACGCAAAGGAAATATCTACTGAATATCGGGAGAGCGATCTCGTGAATGGGTTGCAAGGTTACCAAGTGTGATATCTGCATTAAATAATGAAATTACTCGTGCAACTTCCATGAAACCTTCTAATGCAATAACAAAAAAATATAAACCCCGTAGCGATAACGTACAACGCCGTGAACAACCAGTATTAGGTAATGTAACTGTGAGATATTTATACGAACCAGGGGAGCTTGAGGGTGGGAAAAAAAGAGCTACTGACCCTATCTGGAGCGTGACAACACATACAATTTCTAGCGTGGTTAGATCCACTGGAAGACCTGCCATATACAGACTAGATTCTACTGCCCCTCAGCGTGGATTTGTACGTGACCAATTACAAGTAATTCCTGCAGATACACAATTACCACCACGTTCACTTATGTAAATTAGCACCAGGGCGTCCAGCGCCCCGACGTCGATTACATTCAGGACAGGTCAGCATCACATTTTCACGTGTATGACCAAGATCACTATTAATTCTGTCTACGGTAAATTGTCTTGGATTATTATTCGAATACTGCCATAGCATCTTACAGTTACAGCTTGCACAATGATTATTCTGTAGTTGCTTCAGCGTTATAATAAATTCAGTATCAATATCAAAGTCACGCTTATTTTTTTTGGTCGCATTGTTTATAACCCGCTAATTTTTTCTTTATTACAACAGCGTCATTAGTAATTTCCTCAGTTATCACGTAATCTATAATAACCCTATGTAATTGAGTTATTCTTCTAACACGAGATACTGCAAGATAGACTAAGTTTGACCATTCGATACGATCATCCACAATCCAGATATTTGTATCAGAGATAAGTTAATCCCTGTGACGAATGAATCGTTATAGCATATCCTAACATCCACGGTGATTTTTCCATGTTTAATGCGCTCTCAACAACATCAATGGCAACCAAAACAATGTCATTCAGTACAAGATTTTGTACTCGGACATTTTCAGTGTCTCCACCTGGTATTTCAACTTCAATATTCTGTCGTCGAGTATCTGCTGGGCGACAACACAAAGGTACAGGTAACGTTGGAAACTTTTCTTTATGTAACGTAAATAATTTCTTTTGCAATTCATCACGAACTATCTTTCTACTTGCGACTATCAAATCAGCAAGCTTCCATAAAGTCCAAAAATCATTCATAGTTGTCTCTGGAATTACTTTACGCATTATCTCACATTGTATTTTATCTGGTTGTAGTCTGATTAATCTTTTAAACTCTTTCAGCGGCTCATCAGTAGCTCTATGGTCATCATGTATTTCTTCATAATAATCTACATTATTCTTTAGCCATTCATGTGGAGATTGTCCAACAAAGGGTGGTGGTTGACCATGATCGCCACACATAATCACAGCAGTATTCTTTGTCAATAACCATTCAAGAAATGTTCTTTAGTGTTTCTAACGACACCGTGCATATCTCGTCCCATATAATATACTTAGGTATATATTTTTCACCCATTCGCTCAGGAGTCCACGTGTCTCCGCACCATCTAAAGAAACTATGATATGTACATGATTTTACTCCTCGTTCTTTTATTTCTCTAGCAAGTTTATGTGTAGGTGTCAAAACAATTATATCTGAACTATTATTCATAAATAAATTAATCGCACGAGTTGTTTTACCTGAACCACCGCATCCGTTAAGATAAACAGTCTTATGTCTAGCTACAGGATCGTATACAGATGGTGCAGATGATTTTGATGCTTGATTATTATTTCTGTAATATATAATAACTAAGTATATTTTCTTGCTTTATCCTCCACGTCCCCCATTCACCATTACCGAGTAGCGGTTTTAATAAATCCTTATATTTTTTATGTATATAAAATGAATCCGTAGCGACTCTGACAGCGTGACGAGGAAATCTATTTATCATCGATAGTAGGTTTATCGAAACATATGCTAACATCGAAGATCTTAAATGAGTAAATTGTGGTGAGTCGCCATCAAGGTAGCTCACAATGGTACCTAGTTTTGTTCCATCTGATAAATAAGCATTACATCGACTTATAAATGTGTTTTCTCCGTTGTATCAGCGATTATAAAATCTAGTTCAGCGTCGTCCATAATCAATCTTGTACACACTCGTTTATAATCGTATGAACCGCCTTGAGTAAACTTACCGATTATCTTTCTACCAAGATCTTTTGCAAGTTTTTCATCATGCTCATTCCTGCATCTACTTATTTTAATGACATGATCTTCGTCAAGATCAGGGAATTCTTTCCTGGCATCATCGACACTAAATCTGTCCGGTTCTGGTAACCAAACTTGCTTTTGTGAACTATACGATATAATTGCTTCAGTTACCCTCAACGATATTAAAAATCCAGCATCAAGCATATACCGCAATAGTACTATCGGAACCCAACATTTTTCTGAAAAATGTCTTCCAAACCAAACATAAGTAATCGCATGGAGACCCTCTCTAAACTCGAATGATTCTACATAAGCAAATCCTGTTAGGTCAAAATCTGGTCCTTGGGGAAGGGGTCCGTTTATTGCAACCCTGGTCATCTCATGTGTAGGATGTCCGAGTTTCTTAAATTATTTAGAACATTCTCCATATCCAAGAAAACTCCCAGGATAACATGCAGCCATATCAACTGAGATAACGTCACTATAATCGTATTTGGTATTCCATAATCCACCGTGTCCATATTCTATACAACTTTTTTTGATATCTTCAAGGAATTCTGATCGTGTCGTTTTCCATGAATTTTTCATCTGAGCGAAATGGGCAGCAACCGATGGTACGGTAAAACAGTTATTCAGTAATTGTCCAACTATGAGATCATCAGAGGTATATTTCAATGCAATATGTTCCATTTCTTCATGAAGAGATTCTGTACGATAAATATCACCGTTAGGCCGTACAAACTGATCGTAATCGTATTCTGAACTTTGAAATAACCAAACAGACACAGGGTCACTTTTACTAATATTTCTGATAAAATCAAATATATCACCATCATAAAATTTAACCGCTCTATCTCGTGGAAATATAGTTACTGCCATAGTCCATGCATGCGCGTTATGATCGATTATAGTTATTGGAGCCCCTCTTGATTCATATTTCGATTTATATAAAATCTCTCCGGTTAGCGTTTTTACTGTTATTGGGAATTTTAATTTCTTTTCTAGCTCAGCGACATCTTTGATAGACGCTCCGGTATCTTTAACCGCCTCTGCCCATGTGTTTATTTTTTTACGTCTTAAATCTGTTAAGCCATTACCACGTATCGCATTTGTAAAATGTTCTGTAACTCGTTCAGCTACACAGTTTATTCTTGATATTTTCATCGGCTTGAGATCCGCAACATTAGGTTTATCATTTAGCGAATATATTGCGTAGACAACCGCAGTCACAGGATAATCTTGTACATAGTAAGGCTTATCAATACCAGTAAGTATTCCGGGCTTGGATCTGTTATTTAAGAGAACAATATTACCCCCGGACTGCACACGGACTGGATCACGCTTATCACGAATAATCCAGATATCGTCATCTGTCTCTACAATAAATTTTATTAAAATAAAATATTTTTGATTATCAAGGTGATTAATAATAACCCTTCCTCGTTTGTCGTTCATCATATTAACGATATGTCCTATCCTGAAAGTTGACCATACATGAGCAGCGCCATCATTACGAAATTCCTTTTTGGCTTCACGGATACGTTTAGCTATATCCGCATTTGTTAAAGCTAGATCTTGCATCGAAACACTAAATTTATATTCTGGTAGTCTGTCAAGGTCAAATCTAGCAGGGGAAGGTTCAATAACGGATAATTCCTCCATATAATTAAAACAAATATTTAAATTAAAATTTTAGTATATATATAATGATTGAAACAAAGAATTACTGCCACTGGCTTAAAATCGGACATACTTCTCCTTGTAACAGAGCATGCGTGAATGAATTCTGTAGCTACCATATGCAAAGTATCAAAAATGGAAGTACAGGACCAATACCATGTGTGCAATGCGGTGTTGGAGTCAGAGGAAAAACTCAATTGTGTTTAAAATGTGGCGGAAAAAAATACAGGGAATTAAAACGATATTATGACAAAAAAAATACCTTGTCAGGTAAATCTCCTATAAAAACCGTAGAGGATTATCTGACCAGATTTCAGAATAATAATTTAGACAAATAATATTATTATATAAATGGAGCAAAAAGAATTTGTAGCACATCCGATCATCAAAAATTATGAAGCGTCTCGTGATGGCGTGATCAGGAACTGCCGATCAAAAAAACCAGTCGGTAGTCTTGGTAAACTTGGTTATTTTAATTTTAATACCAGTGGAAATATAAGTTATTTATCACATAAATTCATATTCGAATGTTTTCGTGGAGTAGTTGAAAATGGACTTGTAGTTGATCATATTGATGGAGATCCCCAGAATAATCGGTTATCTAATCTGCAAGTTATAACACAGAGTCAGAATTCTAGACGTGGAAATACTGGAAGGTGTAAAGTATTCGTAAAGAGAGCTATTAAATCCATAAATACAGAAACAGACCAAGAAATGACCTTCCCATCAATAACCGCAGCTGCAAAACATTTTGGCACACATCCACAATCAGTACAATTTGTTGCAAATAAAACATACAAATCTGCATTTTCAATAAAATATAATCAGCGGATAATATTTGAATATATCTAACTCTGTCTTCCTAACAAAAACAGATAGTTCGACTGTCAGTTTTGCCAGGGTTTTTGTTTAGCCATAATTACAGTCCCTGACAGAGTCAGGGGTCCACCTTCACCGTCGCTGCTCTCAGTATTGACAGAATCAGATAGCATAATCTTTCTTAATTGCATTACACGATTGTCCACGATCTTTTTCTTTCGTACTCGTGAGACAGTTCGGATTTAACCTTTTCGATTGACTGTGCAAGAGGTGCAAATAGCTTTACCTGATTGTCGTTTACCATAGCTAGTGATTCAAGCATAGATTGATAAATTAATTTTATAAATCTGTAGTTTGAAGGTAGTGTATATTTATTTTCAAATTTTCTCTGTTGCAGTGATTCAAAATCGCACATAATTTTCTGAGGGTCGAGATTATCAGATATTTTTATTCCGTTATGTTTTAGTTTTTTAATAGCACAGATAATATCATTGATGTTTTCATGGTTCATTATATATATATTTATATATTTAAAATAAAAAAAATATTAGCCTCCATGACTTTTTTTTTGTCAGGGGACTGTTTTTGTGTGATATATTATATGGTTCAGATGGTTTATGATTTTGAATTTGATTTTGGACGGCACAAACATATAGATGATTCTATGAACATGAAATATATACAAATGGTGAAATCTTGTCTACGTCCAACAGATTTTGTACACTCTCCCCCCATACAAAACCCCGGGGAGTGTAAAAGGTACACCCCTCAAGGATGTATGGTAGGAGAGTGTATTTTGTCTGTTGTGGATTTCGAGGAAATGCTCCGGGTTCCCCCAATTAAATAGCATCAGTCGCCAAATGCAAGATAATATATCTTTAGCATTTTTTGAGACTCGAACACGCGAGAGTCTGCAGAACTTCGATCTACGTCCAACCGTCTTACCACTTCGGCCATCGCTCTCTTATCAATAATACAGTTGAATTTAAGTATATAAAATATTTGCGCTGTCTCACAGGACTTGTATTACTAATGTAGCGTGAATTTACTTTAATTTTTCAAAATTAATAAAATAATCGCACGTATGAGTTATCGTTCGTTAAGGTCAAAATACATGTGTTAGAGCTAAAAATAACTCTACGTACTTGGTATATAAAACTGACGTGAGTTTAAGGTTATTAGAGTCAAATTATCCCTCTCTGTTACAAATTGCTGCTTCACTAACAGCGATGCTTACAGAGAGAGGATAGATCACTAAAGAATTAACGAAAAACGATATATATCGTGTCCATACGGGGACTGAAATACCTCTATAGATAACATGTATTACAAGGGAGATAATCGTTTAATTTGCTCTATAGAGAGACAGAGCAGAGTTATCGCGCTTTATTATATATAATCAATTACAGTGGAAAAAAATAATTTTTATCCGTGTTTTTGAGAGAAAATCTCGTTTTTTGCATGAAAAGTACCTGAAAATCAACGAAAATTTACTAGATTTTTAGAAACCGTACGGGTCAAACCCCCAGGGTTTCTCTAAATGATTTTCGTGTTTTTTGACATTTTTATGAAAAAATAACATATTTCGAGCAAAAAACAACAAATAATCATCAAAAAAACGAGTAAAAAAATGATGAAATTATACATGTTTGAGAAGAAAATGCTGAAAAACACGAAAATCATTTAGAGAAACCCTGGGGGTTTGACCCGTACGAAATTAGAAATTTGACTAAAAAACAAGCAAAAAACGAACAAAAATGACTAAAAAACAAGCAAAAATAACATAAAACAAGCAAAAATAACATAAAACAAGCAAAAATAACATAAAACTAGTAAGTTTTCTCAGATCTATAATATTTTCTGAATAATGCGCCGATTGCAAAAGAATTTATTCGCTAAACGAACAATGTTTGGTGCGCTATCACATGTACTGTATAAGTACGACAACTCTACGAGCGTATGTACAAATTAATATATAACGTCTCCCCTCTAAGGTCCACAATGTTGCCATCTTGATTTGTGAGTTTGAAATTCATTCTTGACAATAATGGATTATGTACACGCAAGTAGACCTGATTTATTGGCTCAGACACAATGAGCCATCCTGGTGGCGCTTGAATACTTGATGAATATAATATATATCCTTGCTGGGCCTGGTTAGATTTTGAAAGATCTACGTGGTAACTACTATCAATTATATCGCATACTAGATTCAGTGCGATTGTCGATGTGATGTTAACAATATTAGGCGAGATATGACGTCCTGCGCCATGTAAATCGTTATTATACTTAAGTATGGTTGGTGGTGGGGCTAATTTTCTCCACGCTGCATATATTTTAGGGAAATATTCATCAATGACATCGCTGAATGTTTTCTTCATTTCAGCGTTATTTAAATCTGGTATTATAAATGTTTGTAAATCTTCTTCTGTTATTTTGTAATGATCAAGGAATAATTTCTTATGTTCTGGACTTGTGTAAAGATTTTCATCGAGTTTAGCCGCAACGTTTATAATACTTCGATTGGCGATGTATAAATCAAATAGGATCCTATTTAAATGTTTTATTGACACGATTATCTGATTTTTTACATCATCGTAATAATGTTGAGATAATGAAATAAATAAATTTCTTAAATCATTAAGTGTTTTATCGTATTTGGGTTTAAGACGATTTAAAAATCTTTTAAAAAATATTTCATCAACAATATCTCGATCCCGCGCCCCTGGCGTCCTGATAACCGTAAATGCTGATCTAGTTATCTTAGGGGTCCTTCGACCGTCGAAATCAGTAAAGTAATATCTATCGTTGCTTGGATCAGATTCAAAATTTATATAAAGCCATGGATTTTTATTTCGATATTCTGGATCTTTAATGAATTTTTTTTCTGTTGTGAGAAATTCATTTTTAGTTGGTTCTGAAATTCCATTATAAACAGAGGGAACTTCAGGCCAACCTAATACTGATCTAATCGAACTTTGATAAATATCTACAGAGTAATCAGGGGAATTTATTTCAATCACCGCCGATAATGTTGGTTCGTATACACCAATTGTTATTTTTGATTCTTTTCCTGTAATAGATTTAATTCTGCGCTGGAATTCTTCGTTAATCGTTCTATCTGATAACTACCAGTTGGAATACTAACTACTTGCCAATCAGGAGTTCCATCAGGTTTATTCTTATTTGCGAATACTAATGAATTATTTGGTTGTAACCCCCCAAATGGTTTTGATCTAATATTAGGCCAGCTATAATAAACTCGAAGCTGCGCTAACGCTATTTCTTTTGCAGGAATTGCGATTGGAAAGTTAACGCTAAACTCAGGATTGGTCGAACTTAAAGAAATCATCGTAGTTTTTGACGGTGTTGTATTAGTGACGATCTGCTGAAGTAATTCCCTGTCTGTCATTATTATTATCGTTATTATTTAATTCGTCAAAATCATTAGCGATCACCTTAAACGCATCATCATAGGTTTTCATCATCATCGCAAATTCAGTATCGGATATTTCACCATCACTAACGCATGAAGAAATATACAAAGATAGTTTAGAACATGCCTCTGTCACTGTATGTAATTTAATCATATAATCGTGCAATTTAGCATTTGCACAGGTATCTATCTTTTTAGCTATAATACCGAGAACACCAGCAATAGTCGTTGATGCTGAAACAATGATGGTTATAACAGCAGGTGCTGTCATCGTCAATGTTGATAATAATAATCCTGTTCCAGCAATAACAGCAGAAACCGAGTAAACAACTACATCGATGACAACTATACGCCTTTTGTATTTTTTTATTTTTATGTTATAATAATCAATAAAATCCTTTAGTTTAGTCAGACGTTCATATACTTGATTGTATCTGTAACGTTGAACGTCGATGTAGGACTGAGGTCTTTGGTGTTGATCCATTATTGTTATATTAAATGACTAATTGTGTTTCAGCTACAAATTCCAAACACCACCAGTAAGGCGCTGCGATTATTGTTTTATCATCTACTTTCAGTAGAAATGTTTCTTCAACATCTTTATTTATTACTGTCGATATAGTTCCAATGTTAATTGATCGAACCCATGGAAATACTATAGTATCGATTATAATCTTTTCGGAGCTAAAAATAGACAGTCTATAAACACCAGTTACTTCTGCGGTATATTTAATAGTGTTATTTTGTGGTGTCCATGTTGTTGATCCTGATGCTACTGTGTACACGATATTTTTAATTTGTCCGTGTGGAATTTTAATCAGATTAGTTTTTTGAACAATATTAGGTATTCCACTAACAATATCATCGAGTTTCATGTTAACGTCGGCTAGTTTTATGTCAACGGTTGGTTGTTCCCCAAAAAATTCTTTAATGGTTTTGTTTATGTTTCTACGAAAATTTAAAAACGTTTCCACGTGTCTAGTAAAAGTAACATTGAGTGTGGTCATTTCGTCATTGATTGTTTTTAGCGAAGTTGTCGTAGGAATGTTGCTATCGTCTACATATTTCTTCGTTGCAGCGTCAAAATCAGATTCTGGTGTTCTAAGATTATTAATACCATTATTATTCATGTTGAGAAATGCACGCATTATACCACCGTTGACTAACACGTACTTAGATTTTTGATCGTCGACGTATTTTTTTGTTGCGGCGTCTGTATCTACGGTTGGGTTTCCAAGGTCTATAATTTTATTTCGATTCATGATAATGCCACCAGTAAATACATCACCAGTTTTCTTGATATATTCGTTAACTGACTGACCAGAATCTTGTATTTTACCTTGATCAGTAAAAGTAACGATATTATCAACCACTGCGGTAGGAATTCGTATAAGTACATCTGGCAGTTGTATGTTACTCGTTTTTAATCATCCTTGTTTATCCTGAAAAACAACGACTTCATTCTGATCCACACTTGTAATATTTAATAAATCATCAATCTCATTTCTGAGTTGATCAAGAGTTGCATATTTAGATAAATCACCTTGCTGCTGAGCTTTACCACGAGCAGATCTTCCGTAAATATCTACCATTATATTTATCAATATCTGTTTAAATGTGACAATGTGGTATATTCATGCACGACTTTATGAGGTGGTTTGTTGATTTTGATATAGCATCAAGTACATTAAGTACTTCACGACCACATATTGGTGGATCAGTTAATGTTTGTGTTGGTAACGTTGAATACCAGATTGGAGCAGTATTATTGCTGACATAATGAAGAAATTCCTTAGGTGGCGCTAATCCATATGAATCAAAGTAAATAGTTCCACGTGGATCAATTGCATATCCAACCCAATGCTTGCCTGGTCCAGAATTTTTATCGAGATTGATAATACCAGTTTCTAAATCGCTAGCGATTTTAGGTAATTGATCGCGCATGAAAACACCTCTGAAGTTTTTTATTTTTAGTTTTTTTAGCAGCATTGAGTAAATCAAAATTCGACATAGGTGATATCAGTGAACTGTCCCGGGAAGTCTTAGGCCTTTTCCGTACCATGAATGTGGAGTCACTGGCAATCTGAGACCTTTTCCCTTTTTTTGATTCCCTTTCCTGTTGCTTTCTTTAATGCCATTCCAGCAGCAGTTCCAACAGCGCCTAATGCAGCTGCTTTTGCAACAGCTGGAGCTGCAGCTGCTGTTAAAGCTGGTATAGCTGCGAGAAGTGGAAATATACCACCCGTCTTAGCGATGTCTTTGATGGCGCCCGCAGAAAGATTAAGTTTTATACGTTTATTTGATTTTTTGGCTTCATTGAAGTTTCTGAACTGACGTTCGGTTAACGATAATTTATTTGAACCGCTCATCTGTTCTCGCTTTAGCGATATTTTTATTCCACAGTTATTTTTTGATGCTGATTGTAGTCTTTTAATCTGACCAGGTGTCAGGGTAACGCTAACGTGATTGTATGACATTATAATTATTATCCTGATTTTAAATCAGGTGATCTAATTATGTGTTACATATTTTCTACAGGGGCATCAACGACTCTCATTCGTCCACCAACACCTTCAAGTAACATCGTCTTATCGCTGAGTATAACGGTTATTGCTCTGTAATTGTCAATACCTTCTACTACTGGTGGCCCTGGTGCTGCTACTGGCTTCAGCACGCGAGCTCGAAAATGTATATCAACTACTGACTGTCTGGTTAACTCTAAATGTTCGAGCGAAAAGTAATAAATTGGATATAAGGTTGTAAAATCCAATTGTGATATTTGTAAACCAGTATCAATATTTTGATCACGTCCCATGAACGTCATCAGACGATGATATGCACGTGCTACATGATTTTGATCAAAATTTAGCAATATTTCTTCAGAAGGTTCTTGATGTCCATTTATCCTTAATGAAACTTCAGAAACACCGAGTTTATCAAATATCATGTGACTACGTATTTGATTATTTACTCGTGCATTATTCTGTAATGCAATAAAAATATGCCGTGGTGCAGAAACACCCTGCTGAGAAGCTATTTGCCATGTGAATAAACCATTAACAGCGCTCTGCACAGCATCTGTGGTCACTGTCAACCATAATAACGTTGATTTACCACCTTGACTCATAAAAGATAACAACCGGTCTTCTTCAGATATTGACGGAGTCATCACTGGCATCCACAATGAAAGTTTTGTTAGTATTACTTTACCAGCATCACCAACAGGTCGCCATATTGCATCATCGTCTGTAGCCTTTCGTACGAGTACAACTGTATGTTTAGCTCCGAAAATGACTTTTCTGACATTTCTACAGAATCAAAAAATATGTGACAGTGGAATTGCACATGAAAATCTTCTATTTCCATCTTTCAACATCGCTCGACGTGATGTGAATCCCAAGTTGAAAGATGGATTAGAACCATGAACCACCGCATTTACATTAGCGTCATTGGCGGTGGTGAATTCTTTTGGTCGTTTTATATCATATGGTACGTAGTTAGGATGATCAGAAGTATCCTTGACAAACATCATTGATGGACCAGCTGATCTTGAATAATCGTCGCTGTATCTTGCAAGACCAAGTATCGTTGTAGCAACGTCAACGTCTTTCTGAATTGATTCAACATTTTTTCCGTCAATCATGTACGTAGCGCTATCAAATAACGCCATGATGCCATTATTAACAAAACCAACACTAATATCGGCTACATATTCAGTATTATCTGATTTTAAAATTTCACCTTCGACTTCAATAAATGCCTCAGCGGGTAAGAAATATCTACTTGTATCCTGAACTTGTAATTCAATTCGTCCACGCTGATCTGGAATTCGTGCGTCATAAGAATAATATTGATAATCACGCACAGACTCATCCTTGAGTACTGGTGCATCCATGTCGAACGCTGGATCAGATATGCGTTTAAACATCTTTATTATATTTGCTATCGTTTAACACGAAGACCACTTCGAGAAGTGAGACCACTTCCTGCTATCCGACTAGCGGTTATATTTTTTTCTTTTTCTGATAATGGTACATCAGCCAACTCTGCTAGTTTTTGATTAGCAGCTTGATTTATTATTTTACTAATATTTGCAGGCATTACTTCAGTGCTAGGTAATTTTACAGGTTGAGGTCGGACCGCAAGTCTGCGTATTAATCGTGTTAGTCTATCTTTGATTGCTGAGAATGCTTTACTAGCAATATTACCAACAGCACCAATACCTTTTTCACGAACAACATCAATAGCTTTCATTGATACTTGCTTTGCAATCGGTATTGCTTTTGGGGCTATCCTTCTAAATAGACCCTGAACAATATCGCCTAGTCCGTCTCCGTATATTGTTTTGTATACTGGTAATCGAGAATTTACCGCCCTGACCATGGTTGGTCCACGTTGAGTACTATGTATGATCATTTTATTATAATAACTGTATTTAATTACGTACTCAATCCAGTGACTTAGTCACTATAGTAGTCATCGGCGATTTCATTAATGAGAGACTGATATACATTAATATCCATAATTCCACCTGTAAATAATCGTTTACAAATATCAGCTGCTTCATTGATAATTTCTGGGGAATTATTACCAGCTCGTTTTCCTCCAATGAGGATTTCTAGTCGATCAACATCAGCAAGAACATTATTGGGACAAGTAATAAGACCACTTCCTAAACCACTTCCAGTTGCGCCAGGAGTATCATAAAATACTTCTTCCTCAGTTTCTTCTTTTGGTTCCGGTAATGTTTTTGGTTTTGGTGATGTTTTTGGTGATCTTGTAAATACATCCTTAATTTTTTCTAAGGGTGATTTTTTTTCTGGTTGTTGTTGTTTTTGTAGTTGTTCTCGTGGTTGTACTTTTTGCTGCATCTGTTTCATTTTTTGCTGTTGTTCTGACGATAATTGCATAAACAAAATATATTCATCTATTGCACGAATATATTCAATATATCTTGGATCGTCGTTTCGAGCTTGATCAGCGTTATAGTGTATGCGAAATATCCATTTGTACCACGTTTCGCGACCTACATCATCATTAGCATATTCAGGTTTTAAAAATTGTCTTCGATTATTATAACTTTTCACAGCACTCATAGCTAATTGTTTTACATTTTCGATATGTTTGATATTATCAATGACATCTTCGGCAAATTTATCGTATATATTAACCCTGACTCGTGC
Source organism: Megalonaias nervosa (assembly GCA_016617855.1). Classification (NCBI taxonomy): domain Eukaryota; kingdom Metazoa; phylum Mollusca; class Bivalvia; order Unionida; family Unionidae; genus Megalonaias; species Megalonaias nervosa. Next base: position 18,541 of record JAECUM010032088.1, read on the forward strand.
TTGTTCTGGTCTTTGTTGAGTATCACCTTCTGCCTGATCTGCATCCTCAGGTATTTCCGGGACTGGCATCGCAGCAGCTATTTCGGCTGGAAGTCCACGTAAAATTCTTTTTGTCTGTTTTGTTCTTTCTGCTATTTTTCCAGTTGCTTCAGCGGTTTTCTCTAACACAGGTAGAATGCCTTTAGTAGTCTCAGTGATAGGTTTAAATAATTGTTTTGTATCCTCTTCAAATTCAACATGAGATTCTTGACGAGATTGTAACTGTTGTTTAACTAAATCACGAACAGGTAAATATTTTCTAATTGCCTCTAGTCGCTCTCGAGCTAATTTAGCTGAGTGCGGTTCTCCAATATTCATTATTGATAATATTTATACTGGATGTTTAATTCATAGCAGCAGAGAGGGTGAATGACCAATACTGAGTGACCAACGCGTAAATGAAATCGCATAAAAATTTGAAAAAAATACGTCAGCGATTGATAACAAAACTGAGCTAACCCAAACGATTTATTATCCGTTCTCAACCGTATGGAAATAATCTCGGTTAGAGGCTTTGGTTTAGCGTCATTGACCTTTTTTTTAGCCTTCGTAGGAACCTTTATTTTTGTAAAATAAGGTCTCAGGCAAAGTGGTCTGTTCACCCTCTCTGCTGCTTACCGATTTAATCTAACCTGGGGTGGACAGACATAAAACGCACACGTAAGAAGAGATATGGATACTACAATTCAAAACTCGTGGGGCGCTTGGCCTAAATTGTAAAAAAATCTAACTTTCCGTTTGCAGTCTAATCAAAATTACTGCCAGTAATCAGTTTTGCACCCAACGCAAATATCTTTCCAAGTAATTACCTTTCTTATGATTTTATAGTCTTCTTTATTACTCTTCTTCTTTATTATTATTATTATTATTATTATTATTATTATTATTATTATAGGTTTTATCGATTATCCCGAAACAAAACATCTTTCCTTCATAACCTCCTTGCGTAACTCTACCGGGATATAAATTCTTTACCAAATCCTGTAGATGGCGTTGATCTCTCGCCACTGTGTTTCCATCCTTTGTTCACAGCTTAGAATGAAGTCAAAACATACTGGTTCGCTATGTGTTAGGCACAAGAACTCGCTTGTCTACTGTATTTGCACAATTTTATTATTCTTACATGTATATCTCTTTGATTTAAATTGCCACTAGTGATTCTCACATGTAGGAGTCCAGAATTTTTCGTACATGTTGTGTTAAGTGTTTGTTTTGTATATGTAAGTTGTCGTTTTCCCTGACGAAGGGCTTGTTTAGCCTGAAAGTTTGTGAAACCGTTTTGAAATTGCGCCGTTACAAATTGTTATATATACAAAATAGCAGCTACGATGCACAAATTTGAAACTTTTCGGGTTCAGATTTGTTTAGTATGGTAACGTTTGAGGCAAGTTGAGTGTAGATGGACATGGACTCCAGCAAGGTCGTAAGTCAAACATTGTCTCAGTTCTTTTAGTAGAAAGGTACCCTATCATAACCAAATTATGATGAAATGGCAAAGCATTCTACTGTACTTCCATAGTGATCCACTATAGTCAGAATATCAGCTTAAGGAGCAAAAAAATGTGCAAAATAGAAAGTTGACACTCTGTACCCCCGTAAATAAGTCTTGTGAAAATTCATCGGTCAACTTCCAGCACAAAATTTCTAGTATATGGAGTGAAAATAAACTAGGCCATATATGTAAAACATGTGGAAAATTAGATTTCCTATTTTGCTCTAAAGTTTAGTTCTTTTTCTCACTGGATATTGTAGTGATGCCAATTGCTAGTCACATCTTTATACCGTTGATGTGAAACATTCAAAAAAGGTTAAAACCCGGCATTTCTTTGCAATGTCCATACTAACGCCATCAGAAGAATTCAATGAGCCAAAATTTTCAATTGGATTCAGTTGGAATTTTTCGACGACCAAAAGTCGTTCAATTTTAGAGAGAGACTGAGAGTGAAAGAAAGAAAATGAGATACATACAGCTGATATATGGTAGATACTTGCGTTAACATTAGCCTCATTTCCCTGTATCAGTGTGTATGTAGAGAGACGTTATATTGCATTACCTCTGTGACAATGACTTCTCCTGGAGTCAAAGTCCTTTGCGTCTGTCGTCCTCAAAGTGTCCGTACGTGTCTGTTGTTTTATGATCAGTCAGTCTAGTGTGACACTTATTGTGTTTTATCTTGTATGTTTTGGGCCAGTTTTGCCACTAAAGCCAGGATTTATGGCAGGAGTGGTGGGAAGCTTGTATTTTCTATACTTCACCTGCTATATGTCCTTTTATTGCATTTATTTCTCTCGATCTCACCAGAAAAGGACTATATTTTTGTTTATCAAACAACTGAATTGTTATTTCCTATTTTGATTTATCTAATTCAGCTGCTCACGTTGCGATGGATCTGGGAGGGAAATGTTCTGTCTTTTTTTTTTTTTTTTTTTTTTTTTTTTTTTTTTATTTTTTTTTTTATTGCATTACGGCAATTAAAGGTATGTGGGGGTCACTGGAAATTGGCATGGTTTCAACTGCCATTGTGATGCAGAGTTAAATTTTGGAACAAAGAAAATTTAATCTTATACAGCTTTGATGAAGACGGAGCTTTCACCTACTGTCGTTAACCAGCTAGGAAGAATACAATGGAGTTGTCAAGTATTGTCATTAACCAGATAGGAAGAGTTACAAAGGAGTAGTCACATACAGGCATTCTAGTAGGATCAAGAAATAACTTTCACATAATGGCACTGCTCCTAAATAGAACGATAAATACGGAGTCATAAAATAGAGGATGAAGATGGATCTGTTACGTAGTGGTATTTAGTTTTTACAGTATTATACCGGAACGGACACATCAGAATATTTAAGACATTTGCAATATTGATTTAATATTGCTCATTTACATAAATTGTAACCCTCATCTTAGTCGTTCGTCACTGAGTTTTATTATTCGTTTGTATGGAATTTAAAAAAAAAGAAAAAGTCTTTTCAAGATTCTATTCCAAATTATTGTAACAAAGTAGGTATGTTAACGTTATGTTAAAATAAAACGTCTAGAGACTTACGTGGTTATGTTACACGTTGCATCTATCAATTTTAATTTACAAACAGATCCTGTCTTCCGTCCAGCATGCTTATCTTATGTTCAGCGGTAAGAGTTCATAGTGGTGTCTTTCCATAAGGCATTGCGTGATTCTTCCTCATTCTGTGCAGAATGTATAATGGTGAGAAGCCATAGATGTCATTATTTACTGACTATTTCAACTGTAAGTGTAATTTTTTTAGAATATGTTGACACATACTTTGACATGGTGATTATTCAATTTATTTAGCTTGATAATCGATCAGTATTCCTTCCACGAATTTCATGTAACCACTCCAGGAAATACATTCGACAAAAGGTTTAAACTATGCCATCCATATGGTCCGATAGGGTGTGAACCAGATCGAATGTTGCGGTATGACATCACAATAAAGCGCCGCGTATTAGAAAAATAATTGTATACCATGCACTGGAAGTAATAAGACCCGACGTCATCTTTTCTTGATCCAGTTTAGTACCCAGCTGCCAATGAAAAAGTCCATAGCGATCGATGATTTTCGTCAGGTCATGACAACTAAAGTGCAGATCACTCAACAATCAAGAATGAACAGTCTCTTATAAATCTATTTTAGCATACAAGTTTGGAACAAAAAATATTTCATTTATGATCAATTAAAGCTCCTATATGACCAAGTTGACATACACTGTTGTGTAGTTCAGGCGTGCATGATAGGGCTATATTTTGTCTAATTTTATAAAGTTGATATAAATAATATTTAAATGCGATTGTATTTTTTGCCAATGCTAAAGCTTTTTTCCCAAATGTACAGCTTATATATCTTTCAAAACGGCATGTACTATATCTTTTGAAAACACTTTACATTACTGTTACATAGTAAGCGGCTGGCTTGTGTTTCACTGATCAAAATTCACAATGCGCATCAGTGTTAGCATATTGAATACAAAATGATACTGTTTCGTGCTGCAAATGGTACATTCACATCTAAAGATAATCTTCACCACTTCCCACTCGGAAAAGAGACCCAAAGCTAAATTTTGAAATCTGTTTCAAACTTCAAGTATAATGACTAAAACCCTTAACTTAGTTTCTTTTATTCTTATTTATTAAATCATTTTGACAAACGTTCAGAGTAAATAAGTTGAATCATGAAATTGCTGCTTTTCTGTGCTACCTTGTGTTCCTTAGCACGAATAATAATAATAACAGTGACTGACATTAAGACAGCGTCCGATGTATTTTGTGTTATTGGTGCGTTCTTTTTAGTACCTGTCTGTGAGGCAACGTTAAAAGTATGCAAGGAAAATGTCTTTGTGAAGCCTTTTCCTAGACTACACCATTCAAATACTTTATAGTTCCCCCTCACTTTACCACTCTCTGTATATTCAGCCCAGTAATAGTCACATTTTGACCTACGTTCTGTTATTTGGCGCCAATGGGCGAATTGTGAACTTATTATTGTCTACAGGTAGATAAGCTGCTTCCAAGTAAAGATAAGCCATATTTTGACCTACTTTACTACATAATGAGCACCTTGACCTATTTACATTGCCCTATCAAAGATGCAATTTACCATTGTAATGCAGAATATTCGTGTTATGCATAGAAGTGTGTAAACACAAAAAGATTATTGTCTTATTATTCTTATGCCTTCTTCAAGTTAAGGGAAAATATCAGATTTATTAACTCTTCACATATAATTGCTTTATTTCAAACATTTTACTGAGATAAAGACTGGAGTATTTCATGCATACGTTACAACATTTCTATATCGGTACATAAGTGTTTTTGTACTTTTGAGTTTCTTTATTGTGAAGTTCAATATCTCGACTCATGCATCTTCTGAACTCATAGCTCACCCACCAAGCTATTAATGAACGAGGACAAATTTGTAGTATCACTGCTACTACTGCTATCTATATTATTGCTGATACTGTATCTTCCAATACGAAGCGCGATAACGATAATAAATATTATAACAATAAAGAGGATGACCGAACTGTCGATAGCCACAATGACGACGATTATGATGTTGATGATGATGATGATGATGAAGATGACAATCATCAATATAAATACAAAGGAACTTCGACTCCATCAAGTTTATAACATAAATATTTTGAAAAATTTCTCAAACAATATTGATAATGCCGAAGAAATGATCGATTTTCTCCATAAGAAAAGATCAGCTCAATTAGCATATGTACCTACTATAATAAGGTCACACGGGTCATGTGATCGCATTTACTGGTATAAATTTAAAACTTAATTTTAGTTTAAAAATTTAATCGTAATATAGTTCTAACAAAGTTTATGCAGTCGTGATTTTTTATTTATTTATCTGCACAATAATTATCTTAACAAAATTTCTAGACGAAAATTATCGATCTCTATGGACTTTTACAACGGCAGTTCGGCATTAGACTAGGTCAAAAAACGTTGATGTTGGATTGAACTATTACTAGTGCAGGGGGAATCAAAGTATATTCGCGTGAAAAAGAATTTCCGCGCGTTTTCATTCATCTGCGTTATGGATGTTCAACAATGAATGGGATAGAGGAGTAACATACAATTTTTTGTAAGTACGTTTAAGTTTTAACTTGTACATATGACATTTCTTCAAAATTATAATTGAGAATAATGTAAAATTCAACGAAAATAAATCTGACTTGACTGCCGCGTTTCTACTGCCTTTTACGTGTATGAAGGAAGATATTTGTATGGGGAAACTATATCTATTATGTATGAATTGAAATATCACACGACATACCATACATAAGATATATACGAAGTTACTTAATTACCTCCAATTTATTGGACTTGTGTGCCTATTTTTTCCTGCTGGTGTTTTCCCAAGGTTTGTTTATAAATGACGTCATAAATCTCTATTACAGCATTGCGCGCGACGGATACCGGATTAAACAAGATCACCATTCTTCGTGATTGCGTCCAAATATGTTGATGTACGTTATCATTGAATTAGCCGTTAAGCATTTTTCGAGGAATTTATACAATAATCTTCAGTGTAATTTTGATGGACAAGGAGCGAAATACAGTGAATAAACGCCATTTAGAGGTATGTATAAACAGATCCTGCAAAAAGTGACTCAGAACGCGTACGTGACATGTGAGTTGTACTATAAATGAGAATTGAACTACAAATTTTATAGGTTTCGTGAAGTCGTAAATATTAAGTACTGGGTACCAATTACACACTAAATGAACTGTC